>PVKH010035479.1:0-11725 GCA_004027955.1 Chaetophractus vellerosus
CGATTCCCGGGGACCTCTCCTAGCGGGCAGACCGCCTTGAGAATGGCAAGCCGCCATGGGCGGGCCGGAGCCGCCGTGGGCAGGGCAAGAAGCTGCCACGGACATGGCAAGAGCCGCCACGGGCAGGGCAGGTCGCCCGCGGATGGAGCGCAGCCAGCCACCCGCGAACTGAAAGCCGGCCGTGAATGGATGCAGAGACTGCCCACAAGCGGGGAAAGCCGCGCCTGCGCAGTGACCACTCTCGGCGCATCGCCACAGCGGGGGGAAGGGGAGATATGTAATAAAATAAATAAATCTTTAAAAAAAAAAAAGTGTCAATAAAATTGATTTGTTAAAAAAGAATGTATACCAAAATTGTTCAATTCAATAGCTCATACATGACAACAACCCAATTTAAAATGAGCAGAATTCTTAAATAGACATTTCTCTAAAGAAGATATGCAAATGGCCAAAGAGCACATGAAAAGATGCCCAATATCATTAGCCATTAGGTACATGCAAATCAAAACCACAATGACATATCAATTCACACCCACTAGAATGGCTACTATTAACAAACCAGAAAATTACAAGTGTTGGAGCGGATATGGAGAAATACGAACACTCATTCCTTGATGGTGGGATCATAAAATGTTGCAGTCATTGTGGAAGAGAGTTTGGAAGTTCCTCAGAAAGCTGAATATAGAATTCCTATAATACCAGGCAATCTTGCTATTAGGTAAATACCCAGAAGAATTGTAAGCAGAGACTAGAACAGATATTTGCACACCAATGTTCAGAGTGGCATTATCCACAATTGCCAAAAGATGGAAGCAACCCAAGTGTCCATCAACCAATGAATGGATAAATGAAACGTGCTATATATATATATATATATATATATATATATACACAATGAAATATTATTCAGCCATAAAAAGGAGTGAGGTTCTGTAACATGTGATAACACAGATGAACACTGAAGACATGTTGAGTGAAATAAGCCGGACATAAAAGTACAAATATTGTATGATGTCACTGATATGAAATAACTAAAAAAAAGAGTAAACTCATAGAGTCAGAATCTGCAGTATAGTTTACCAGGGGATGGGTTTGGAGTAGGAAATAAGGAGTTAAGGCTTAAATTTTACAGAATTTCTATTTGAGACTTTGAAACAGATTTGGTAATGGATGCTGGTGGTGGTAACACAACATTGTGGACATAATTAATGGCACTGAATTATATATTTGAATGTGGTTAAAGGGAGAAATGTTAGGTTGATATATATAACTAGAATAAAAATGTTTGAAAACATCCAAGGAACTGTACAACACAGTGAACCCTAAGTTAAGCCATGGACTATAGTTAAAATGTACTTTCATTAATTGTAACAGATGTACCACACCAATGCAAGTGTTAATAATAGGATGTTATATGGGAACTCTGTATTTTATGCATGATTTTTAACCCGCAACTTCTCTATTAAAATAAAATAAAATAATTTTTAAGATTTAAAAATAACCCACCATGAGATGGTTTCAATAAGTAGGTAGTAGTGTTATAATAACTATCATTACAAGCTGACTGAACTAAAGACCAAAGAGAGGAGCTAGACAAAGCTTAGTGGGAAGCACTCTATAATTCTGAATTAATTGCAAGATCCAGATGTTATGGTATCTTGTACCAAAAGGACTATGTGGGAATATAGGTGAGAAATATTTACAAGGTCAGTTTAAGAGGTTAGCCCAACTAGTAGCACAGGTTCAGAATGAGTAGAGGACACCATGTTGAATTTATTCCCCATGTAATCTGAAAGAAAAAGGGCATTTAGTGATCTAGCCCAATTCCCTAATTTGACAGATGAATCCAAATTATGCAGCAGGTTGGGATGCAGAGCTAAAATACACTTACTCCACTGTGACACCCTGTACTACAAAAAAAAAAAAAAAAAGAAGAAGAAGAAGAAGAGGGAAGGAAGAAGAAGAGAGAAAGAGATCACCTACATTAGCTGTAATCTATCATTAGGGTTGTTTTGTCCAGATACCTGAATTCAAACTCAGGCAGTCTGAATAAAGAATCCAGATTTTTAACACCTATGGAAAATCTTCTCTCTTAAAAATATTAATAATATTAATAGTCACTTTTTATATTGCTTTTTTTCAATCTGTTAAATTCATGTAATTATATATAATATTAATTTGATATGATATGTAGCCATTAGTCTATCAGGGTTAAAAACATAACCTTCCAACAATACTACCTAGAATATTGAAACTGTGGTCTAGAATTAGGGAAAGAGGGATTTTTGGTTAGATTCCTCCCCTTTTCCCAGATGCATGGGAAGGATTACACTGTGAAAAGTACCATAAGCTACTGGGAGAAGAGTTGCCATAATAATATAAATTTATCAATTTTTTGGGCAGGAATTCTAGTAGCACTAGTAACTAATACAATTATGAATTTTGATGTTGAAAGTCTGTACTCTAATTCCTGCTGTGTCAGTTTTGGTCATCAAAAAATACAACCCAATTATAAAATGTTTCATATGGGCATACCTCGGAAGTATTGCAGGCTTGATTCCAGACAACTACAATAAAGTGAGTATCACAAGAATGAGGCACACAACTTTTTTGGTTTCCAGTGCATATAAAAGTTATGTTTATACTATACTGTATTTTATTAAGTCTGCACTAGCATTATGTCTACAAAAACAATGTACACACTTTAATTAAGATGTGACACAGAGACACTAAATGAGCACCTGGTGTTGGAAAAATGGCATTGATAGACTTACTCGACATATGGTTGCCACAAACCTTTAATTTGTAAAAAAAATTACAGTATCTGTGAAGCACAGCAAAGTGCAATTAAATGAGGTATGCCTGTTTGCTGTGCACCTAGTCATGTGTAGAGCTTTTCTCTCACTCAAAAACAGCGATCCAGTCACCAGTAAGCACCAATGATAACAGGGTGCTGCTAGGATTTTTAATTTACAAGAAGAAAAGACAGAAAGAGCATCCATACTGTGGCTCTATGCTGACATCCTGGGGCTCAGGCACTCTGCATATTAACTTGCCTTAAATATTAAATATTTAGGCTCAGAGGATCTGTGACAGTTTAGATCCAGCTGTAATATTGGTTTAACAGTCAGGAAAAATATCTTTCCACCTCAGAAGCAAAATTAACAATCATTAAACAGTGTAATTGACTGTGTGTTATAATGTTGAACCACGTTTCAAATAGACATGTGCATTTTTCCACTGTCTTAAATTGTCAATAATTAAAGCCATCACTTAATGTAGTGTATTCAGGGGCCGGCTGGATAGCCCAGTGGATAGGGCGTCGGCATACCACATGGGAGGCCCCGGGTTCGGTTCCCGGGGACCTCTCCTAGCGGGCAGACCGCCTTGAGAATGGCAAGCTGCCATGGGTGGGCCAGAGCCGCCGTGGGCAGGGCAAAAAGCTGCCACGGACAGGGCAAAAGCCGCTACAGGCAGGGCAGGTCGCCTGCGAATGGAGCGCAGCCAGCCACCCGCGAACTGAGAGCCGGCCGTGGATGGAAGCGGAAGCCGCCCACAGGCGGGGAGGGCCGCGCCTGCGCAGTGACCGGTCTCGGCGCGTTGCCGCAGCGGGGGGGGGGGGGAGATATGTAATAAAATAAATAAATCTTTAAAAAAAATGTAGTGTATTCAGCAACCATTAAATAACCTAAGAATGGGAAAACCTAATAAACTATATAAATGTATTTCACTGATGCATGGTATTTCATATAACTCTATGTGTACACATAAACATACCTCATTAATTCAGACAGCACTAATTTAGAGAGTGGTTTATGCAGACACTGAATATTTTTTAAAGCATTCAGATACAGGATCTCTGTTAGGATTAATGATACAGCATTTAAATGTGTCAAGTGCATAAAGGGAAAAAGGAAGAAGTTCAATGTCTTACATACTTTTTAAGAAGTTAGATTTTTAAACTGAATTACCATTTTGAAATTAAAGTGTTAATTTTAGGGTATGCTGAAATTCACTGGGAAAATATTTGGGAGACAGAAGAACATGACTGTTATACCCAACAGGGGTTTGAATCCTAGCTCTGCCCACTTAACTAGCTAGGTAAATTCTATTTAATGAAGTGCTGCCTTTAAAGCATAAGAGGGGGGAAATACTTGATGTTGTGTGTGTTGAAGAAAATCTTGATCATATGGTCAGCATGTCTGTGTCCTTATCCAGACTCTGACTCAAGGAGACAACGACAAAACCAAAAGTATACCTGACACTCAGTCATTGATTCCAAAAATAAGTCCAACCACTGGCCCAAAGCTATCTTAAAACAAGGCCACCTATTGCATAGGAAGATTGGATTTAGGCCCCAGAAATATCTGGAGAGCTGAGCAATTTTGGCAAGTCATGGAACTGCTCTGAGAGTCATCGTCTTTCATAACTATTAGGGTTGTTGGAAGGATTTAATTAAATGGCATAATCCTTCAATAAATGGTACTTTTAATTATTTGGCAAGGAAATGATAATTAAATATATATATATTTATATATATATGTGGTCTACCTAAGAGAAAGCGTTTCAACAGTGGTCATATGAACATAAACAGGGTATTGAAATTCAGATGATCAATTTTTTCTCTGTGAAAGCAACATCACCTGTCTTTTGACCCATTCTACACTTATTTAATAGCTGCTAGATAAACTACATTACCCTTATTCTTTGCAGATTAAGCAGCTGAGATCCAAATTCAAAAATTAAAGAATTTGCCCCAAATCACATACTAGATTACATTCTGTGTCTTGTTTCCTAGTCAATGGTATTTCTGTTATATCTATGGCTTTGCCTCTACCCACTTTATTTTTTTTAATAGCCGGTTTTTTTTTTCTTAAAACTAATCTTACTTGGATCCACAATAAATACCTAAAACAGAATATTTATGAAAGCTCCTTGGCCCTCCTTAGACTCCCCACAAACCTCCCCTTAAGACAACTTTCTGGTGAACCTTAAGGCTATTTGGAATACAGATCGAAAACCATTGTGTTCTACTCTGCTGCACTGTTTCTAAGCAGCCTATTGAAGGAAGATGGGGATAAAGAATTGAATATTTTTATTCACATTTGAACGTAATAAATATGTTTGGGCATGATATCATACTTAGCCAGACTTTGTTAATTCTGAATTATTAAAAGAATGTCAGATACATGTACAAAACTTTATTAAAAGGCTTTTCTTCGTAGAGCTTATGGGATAAGATGTGTTCATCTAATTTAGAAGCAAGTACACTCTTTTTCATGAATTTCTAGCCCCCTGATACCTTTTATGTCATATTTTATTTCTCCTGAAAAATGTTAATTAGAACATTGTAATATGAGTATACATATATATATCATAAATTGCTCTTGTGTAAGAGAACAAGCAAGAAAGAAATAGAGTTAGGCTTGTACTAAGACTTTCACATATGTTTTATCATTTGATTTTTATGTAATTCGAATGTTCCTAAACCCCAAATGCCCACAGATACGAATGCAGACATATTCTTCACTCTAAAGACAGTTCAGGGCATTCCAATAGATAGTTATAGAAGAAGGAGAAATTGCTTAACTTATGCCAGACCTGAGTCTCATTTATAACTCAGCATTAACCAATCAACCTGTGAAGTAGGCATTATTGCTCCCATTTTACAGGAAAAAAGAGGAGATTCAAAATGAAAAAGTAACTTACTAAGCCATGCAACTAGTAAATGACAGGACAGGAATTTGAACCCAAGGAGCTCTGACAAGACAGCTCATCCTCTTTTCTACTTGGCAATTCTGTTTCTCCTACGTAATTATACCTGGCTTTAGGCTAAATTGCACTAGGTAAAGAGAGGGGTGTATTTACTATTTAATGAAGGTCCCTTGTGGGTCAGGGGTTTTGACCTCAAATCATGGTGCTAGCAATGATTTTGCAAGGTATGGATTGACATCCCCATTCAATTATGAAACTATCTTCAGGGATGGCACGGACATATAGAAACAAACTCCTAGACCCACAGAAGCCAGGATAGGGTCTAAGGAAACAGTGAAAGGATCCCAGTGGATCTGGATAGAGCACAGCTTTGCATATCAGAAAGCACAATAACTTCCTAAAGATCACAGGTATACCAAGTGTCTGAGCCAAGTTTCCAAGCACAATACTCTTTCTATATCACCCCACTAATGATATCTAATAGAGAGGTGACTCGTTTTTAACAATTGAAATCAGATCATCATATAACTATTGATATGAGTGGAAGTTGGGATAAGCATACTGTAACTATAATTCTGGATTTCCTTGAAATACATAATTTCATATAGTTTAAAAACTGATTATTTAAGGTATTATTGAAGATAATTTTAATATTTTCCAAGATTTTAATCATATAAATTCAAAAATAAGGAAAAAAATTTTTAAGGTTAAGTGTCCTGATATTTTTCTGGTTTCTTCTTTTTTAAAACATTTTATTGAGTTATAATTGACATACAATAAACTGTGTATATTTAAGGTATACAATTTGACAAGTATATATATACACCCTTGAAACCCTCACTACAATCAAAGCATATATCCATCACTACCAAAACTTTCTTCATGCACCACCCTTTTCCTCCTATCAACCTCCTCTCTCTCCACTTGATTAGGCAAACACTGATCTGCTTTCTGTGTTAATGTAGATTGATTTGCATTTTCTAGAATGTCATATATATATAAAATCATAAAATATGTGCTTCTTTTAGTTTGGTTTCTTTCACTCAGCATAATTTTTTTGAGATTCATTCATGTTGTAATATGAATTGATAGATTATTTGTTTTTATTGATAAGTAGTATTCCATTTTACAGATATACCAGAGAATATTTATTTAGTCACATAATAATGGGCTTTTATATTTATACAGTTTTTGGCTATTACAAATAAGGATTTTATGAGAATTTGGGTAAAAGTCTTTGGACAAATTTTCACTTCTCTTGGAAAAATACCTAGGCGTAGAATGTCTCAGTTGTTTGGTAAGTATATGTTTAATGTTTTAAGAAACTGTCAAATTGTTTTCCCAAGTGGTTGTATCATTTTGATTGAAGAGTTTAATCCATTTATATTCAGTGTAATTATTGATAAAACAAGGCTTAATTCATCCATTTTGTTCTTTGTTTCTTATATGTCATATCTTTTTGGTCCCCCTTTTCCTTTACTGCTTCCTTCTTTTGGATATTTGATCTTTTTTGGTGTAATTGATCGGTCTCTTTTACATTTCTGTTTCTGTACATATTTAAAATATTTTCTTGGTCATTGCCCTGGGGTTTATAATAAACAAAGTAAATCTATAACCTACTAGTTTGAAATGATACCAACTTCACTTTAATACCATACACAGTCTCTGCTGCTCTGTCCTTACATTTCTCCCTCTTCATGTAGTTTTTGTCACACATTACCTCTTTCTTTTTGCATATCCATAATATAGAAATATGATTATTGCTTATTCAATTGTATTCTAAATCTTATAGGAAATAAAGAGTAGAGTTACATGTTGAATGTACACATTCAATGTACATATTGAGTGGGTTTTGCATTTACCTATGCATTACCTCTACTGGAAAACTTCATTTCTTCATATTGCTCCTGTCCTTTCCTTTCAACCTGAAGAACTCCCTTCAGAGTTTCTTATAGAGCATGCCTCTTGATTACAAACTCTCTCAGCTTTCTTTATCTGTGAATGTATTAAACTCTCCCTCATTTTAAAGGATAGTTTTTCTGGATATAAAATTCTTGGCTGGCAGTTTTTCTCTTTCAGTACATGTCATACCATAGCTTTTCTTGCCCCCATGGTTTCTGATGAGAAATCTGCCCATAGTCTTATTGAGGACCCTTGTATATGATAAGTCACATTTCTCTTGCTGCTTTCAGAATTCTCTATCTTTGGCAGTCAATATTTTGATTAATATATGTCTTGGAGTTGGAATCTTAAGGTTTATCCTCTTTGGAGTTCACTGAGATTTTTAGATGTGTATGTTCATGTCTTCATTAGTTTGGGAAATTTTCTGCCATTAACTCCACAAATATTCTTTCTTCCAATCTTCTTTCTCCTTTGCTTTGGAATTCCCAGAATGCATATGTTGATATGCTTCATGTTGTCCCATAGTCCCTTATTGTCTGTTAACTTTTTTCCATATTTTTCTCTATCTGCCCTTCAGACTGTATGATTTTGATTGCCCTCTCTTCTAGTTCACTGATTCTTTATTCTGCCTGTTAAAATCTGCTGTTGAATGCCTCTAGTATGCTTTTTAAATAAAATTTTATTTAAGCATATCATTCATCCATGAACATACATAAACAATAAATGTATAGTAAAAGTTGTGAATTTGTAATACAAAAATGTATATCCTCATATAAGGCTTCCATATATCTCCCCACCACCAGCACCTTGCATCGTTGTGAAATAATTGCTACAAATTGTGAGAAAGCACCATCAAAATCTTACAACTAACTCTAGCCCATATCTTATATTTGGAGCATTTCCCCCCAACCTTCCCAATTATTAGCACCCTTTATTAGTATTATATATTTGTCATCATTCATGAGAGAACATTCTCATATTTGTCCTGTTAACCATGGTCTTTATTCTACCACTGGATTCCCTGTGTTATACAGTCCCATGCTTTGCACAATCCATTCAAATTAGTGGATTCAAATTAGTGTATCTCATTTCATCACAGAGTTGTGCTTCCATCACCTCGTTCAATTTTATAACATATACTTTACTCCAAAAGGAAAAATCCCATACCCCTTTATATACCCCTGTTGTTGACCCTTAGCATTGAAAAAATTTCTTGCCATCACTACAAAATATTACATTACTGTTAACTATCATCCATAAGTTATATTAGTTATAATTTTCCCATCCAGCACCATATTCTTTAGACTTTGTAAGAGAAGAGCATTCTTATATTTATACTGTTAACCACAATATTCATCCACCACTATGCTATACATTCTCTAGATTATTCTCTAGTTTCCTTTCATTTTGACATTTATATCCACAGACTACCCCTTTCATCCACAATCATACTTATAAATCGGCAGTGCATGTTATAGTCACTATAATGTGTTACTATCAACTCTATTCATTTCCACACTTTCACAATTAACCTTATTGATGATGCTACATACATTAAGCATCAGCTCCCATTCTCAACCTACATTCTATTTCTTAGCAACCTATACTCTAGAGTTTACCTCCATGAGTTTACCCATTGTATTTAGTTCATATTAGTGAGACCATACAATATTTGTCCTTTTGTTTCTGGCTTATTTCACTCAACATAATATCCTCTAGGTTCATCCATGTTGTCAAATGCATCCCAATTCTACTTCTTCTTACAACTGAATAGTATTCCATTGTATGTATATACCACATTTTGTTTACCCATTCATCAATGAATGGACATTTGGGCTGGTTCCATATTTTAGCAGTTGTGAATAATGTTGCTATGAAAATTGGTGTAAAAATGTCAGTTCTTGTCCTTGCTTCCAGTTCTTCTGAATATATTCCTAGTAACAGCATTGCTGAATCATGTGGTACTTCTATATTCATCTTCTTAATGTACTGCCAAACTGTTCCACAGAAGCAGCACCATTCTATATGTCCACCAACAGTGACTGAGTGTTCCTATTTCTCCACATCCTTACCAGCACCTGCAGTTTTCTGGTGTATTTTTTTTAAATAATGACCATTATATAAGGTATGAAATGGCATCTCATTTCTCTAATAGCTAGTAATGTTGAACATTTTTCATGTGATTTTTGGCCATTTGTATTTCCTCTTTGGAAAAATATCTATTCAAGTCTTTTGCCCATTTTGTAACTGGGTTGCCTGTCTTTTTACCACAGATTTGTATGATCTTTTTATATAACATGAATATCAAACTGTTATCAGGTATGTGGTTTCCAAATATTTTCTCCCATTGCGTGGCTGCTTTTGTGACTTTCTTCATAAAGTCCTTTGAAGAACAAAAGTGTTTAATTTTGAAGCAGTCCCATTTATCTATTTTTCATTTTGTTCCTTGTATGTTGGGTGTAAGGTTTAAGAAACTACCACCCACCACAAGATCTTATAGATGTTTTCTTACATTTTCTTCTAGGAGTTTTATGGTTGTAGCTTTTATGTTTAGTCCTTGATCCATTTTGAGCGTATTTTTGTGTAAAGTGTGAGATAGGGGTCCTCATTCTTTCTTTTGCATATAAATATCCAGTTCTCTTAGCAACATTTTTTGAATAGACTATTCTGGCCCAGCTGGGTAGATTTGAAAGCCTTGTAAAAAATCACTTGACCATAGATGTGAAGATCTATTTCTGAGTTCTCAGTTCAATTCCATTGGTCAATCTGTCTATCTTTATGTAAGTAACATGATATTTTTACCGCTGTAGCTAAGTAATATGTTTAAAGTCAGGAAGTAACAGTCCTAAAACTTCATTCTTCTTTGTAAAGATATTTTTGGCTATTCAGGACTGATTACCCCTCCAAATAAGTTTGATAATTGGCTTTTCCATTTCTTCAAAAAAGGCTGTTGGGTTTTTATTAAGATTGCATTGCATCTGTAAATCAGTTTGGGTGGAAATGACGTTTAACGATATTTAGTCTTTCAGTCCATGAATACAGAATGTCATTCCATTTATTTAAGTCTTCTTTGGTTTCTTTTAGCAATGTTCTGTAGTTTTCTGAATGTAGGTAATTGGTTAAGTTTATTTCTAAATATTTGTATCTTTTAGTAGCTATTATAAATGGAATTTTTTTTCCTGATTTCCTCCTCAGATTGCTCATCAGTAGTGTATAAAAACGCTACTATTTCACATATTAATCTTATATCCCGCCACATTGCTGAACATATCTATTAGTTCTTGTAGCTTTGTGCGGGATTTTTCAGGATTGTCTAGATAAAGGATCATATCATCAGCAAATAGCAAAAGTTTTACTTCTTCCTTTCCTATTTGGGTGCATTTTATATCTTTATTTAGCCTAATTGCTCTAGCTAGAACTTTTAGCACAGTATTGAATATAGTGGTGACAGTGGGTGTCCTTGTCTGGCTCCTCAGTGGGAAAGCAGTCAGTTTTTCACCATTGAGTACAATGCTAACTGTGGGTGTTTCATATATACATTTTATGGTGTTGAGAAAGCTTCCTTTTATTCCTATCTTTTGGAGAGTGTTTTCATCAAGAAAGGGTACTGTATTTTGTCAAATGCCTTTTCTTTCTTTTTTTTTTTTAAAGATTTATTTATTTTATTACATATCTCCCCTTCCCCCCCCCCTCCGCTGCGGCGACGCGCCGAGGCCGGTCACTGCGCAGGCGTGGCTTTCCCCGGTTATGGGCGGCTTCTGCTTCCATTCACGGTCGGCTTTCAGCTCACAGGTGGCTGGCTGCGCTCCATTCGTGGGCGACCTGCCCTGCCCGTGGCGGCTTTTGCCCTGTCCGTGGCAGTTTTTTGCCCTGCCCACGGCGGCTCTGGCCCGCCCATGGCGGCTTGCCATTCTCAAGGTGGTCTGCCCGCCAGGAGAGGTCCCCGGGAACCGAACCCGGGGCCTCCCATGTGGTATGCCGGTGCCCTATCCACTGGACTATCGAGCCAGCCCCTGTCAAATGCCTTTTCTACATCCATTGAAAGGATCATGTGATTTTTCTTCTTCAATTTATTTATTTATTTATTTTTTGTTACATATCCCCCCCC
>PVKH010035480.1:0-11731 GCA_004027955.1 Chaetophractus vellerosus
CAGGGTGGGTCTTAATCTTCTTACTGGTGTCCTTTATTAATGGGATGAGTGTGGAGAGAGGAAAAGCCATGGAAGCAAGAAGCTGAGAGCAAAAAATCCAGAAAAGAAGGGAAAGACTAGCATATGACACCATGTGCCTTGCTATGTCACAAAGGAGTCCAGGATGGCCAGCAGCCAGTCTTCGGGGAGAATGCATTGCCTGTTAAAGCCCTAATTTGGACAGTTTTCTCGGGCTCAAAACTGTAAACTTATAAGCTAATAAATTTCCACTGTTAAAAAGCCAAACCATTTTATGTTATCTGCTTTCAGAAGCCTAGCAAACCAAAACAGATTTTGGTACTAGAATAGTGGGAGAGACTGGTGGTATAAATATGGATGTGAAAGGTACTTCTGATGAATCCTTAGAAAGAAATAATGATTATGTTATTGCAAACTGGAGGAAAGGTAACTTGTTTTAAAGTGGCAGGGAATTTGGAAAATTGGGTCCTGATGTCAGATGGAAGGTAGTTTTTGAAAGTGATGAGCTTGGATATTTAGCTGAGGGATAAACTGAGAACTGAACTCCTGGGCACAAAGAAACCAGAAATTGATTGGAAAATTCTGTGCTTCTAGAAAACAAGTCCCCTGAGAATAGTGCTCCATGTGAGGATTTACATGAACATGGAACCAGTCAGCTATTCCAGTGCAAGTCAGGATTTCAAAATGTAGTTATCCAGAATGGATTTGTTACCAGATTTTGTCAAGGTTCTTGACTATGCTGCAGAAATGAATTTCAAGAACACATCACATTGATTAGGCCAGTAATTTCTTGAGGTAAGGAGGGAAGAGAAATGGGAGAAAATAACAGATCATAGGTCCCAGGTGGAGTGTAAGGGACTGAAGAGTGATAAAGATGACTGATTTACAGACTACAATTTCCCATTATAGATTATAAATGCCTAGATTTTACTTGCATGTTAATCCATGTGGTGGGGACATGCTGAGAGCAGGGCACAGAAGGCAAGAGAGAGAGAGAGAGTGAGGCGTTTGCACCTGCTTTTAAACCGTTAATTATTCTGCTCCTTTGCAAATGGCAAGGGAGGAGTTCCAGCTGTTTGCTGTTTTGATTGATTACCCTACCCATCAATCCCCCAGGAGGGCCCAATTATAAGGTCCCTGGAGAATATCCAGGGTTTCTCTTGGTTTCCAGAGGAAATCTCATGTGAGGGTCTTCCAGTAACCATCTTGGTATCAATATCCACATGGACTTCTTGCCAGGTTCCAGATCCATCTATTGATTCCTTATCTTGCTAGCCTGCTTCAGATTTATGGAAAGTCCTGCTCTCTGATGGTTTGGATCCCTATGTACCACATGTGAAACCAACAAGTTTTTTGTGAGAGCTGTATGAAAGGAACCACTTCCAGCCTGGACTAAAAGGAACAGAAGAGGAACAGATTAAAGGAAAAATCACTTTGAGGGTAGGACCACGGAAGTTGATGTCTGAACTGACAACATCTTCTTGGGCCAAGAGAGTGAACCCACCCATGTGTGTGGAAAGCGTGAGTATGTCCTGGAGCTTGTGGAGGATGGGTCTACTGACCTGTTGTTCAGGAAGAGTGTTACCACCCCAGGTTTCTCAGGTGCCTGGGGGATTGTGGAGAGGCTGGCCACCACCCTGAAGTTTGATGAGGCTGGAGCCTAGAGGCTGGCTACCTCCCTGATGCTTGATGTAGGGGGAGCCTAAAGTCCAGCCGCCACCCAGATGCTTGATGAAGGTGGAACCTAGAGCCTGGCCATCATCCCAATGCTTGAAGATGTTGGAGCCTTGACCTCAGTGTTTGGGGTGAGCATGGCCACTGTACAAACACTTAGAAAATGTCAAACAGCTATTCCATCAGGCCCTGAGGACAAGACACTGATCTATAGATGACTCTCAGAATTTGAAATCTAATTGAGTATGCCCTGCTGGTTTTGGTATGATTTCAGACCTATAACCCCTGTTTTCCTTCCTATGTCTCTCTTTGGGAATGGGAATAATTATCCTATGACTGTCCCTCCTTTGGCTATTGGAACCAGATAATTGTTCTATGTTTCATAGATCCCCAGCTGGAGGGAACTGTGCCCCAGGACAGACTACACCTGTATTTGATTTGATAATACTTTCCACTTAACATTGTTACTGAAATGATTTAAGGCTTTTGGGATATTGTGATGGAATGAATATATTTTGCTTATGTAAAGCACATGCCTTTTGGGAGTCCAGAGGGTTGAGTGGAGTGTTTTGGATCTGTATGTATCCAGAAAATCGTATTCTTAAAGGTAATCCATTCCTATGGATGTAAACCTATGTAAGTAGGACACTTTGATTACTTCATTTAAGTTGTGGCCCAAGGTGGGTCTTAATCCTCTTACTGGAGTTTGTAAGTGGAATGAATATGGAGAGAGAGAAAGACAGAAAACCATGAATACAAGAAGCTGAAAGCAACAAACCTGGAAAAGAGGGAAGAGACCAGCATATCCTACCATGTGCCTTGCCACGGCACGAGGAGTCCAGGACAGCCAGCAGCTGGTCTTTGGGGAGAAAGTATTAACTGATGATGCCTTAATTTGGACATTTTTTCTTGGCTTTGAAACTGTAAGCTTGTATGCTAATAAATTCCCACTGTTAAAAGCAAAACCATTTTTGTATTATCTGTTTTCAGCAGCCTAGCAAACTAAAGCACACAGCCTTTCCAATTGGCTCTGTTTTGGTTGGTGCTCTCCTTCAGAGTTTAGTCATCATATGAAAAATATCAACATTAGGCAAACATAGAGTTCAGGACCCGCTCCATTTTTCTGAACCTGCATCTTGTACTGGGCTTTTGTTTGCTGGTGGTCTTAGAAATTCCCCACTTCACTGGAATTTGAATGCCCCCTCCACTCCATATGAAATAAACTTTGTCCCCCTCTAGGGTGCTCTATTATATGACTTAAAGCTGGTAATACATTGTCTCAGACTGCTTTAATTGCTTCTTATACTACTTTATCTGTCAGCAAGCTACTATTTTTATGCAGGGTAAATTCTGGGTGGCTGAGACAGAGAAGAGCTTCTTGGTTCAGTCTTTTAGGCTGTCACCCAAGAAATCGGCATTGACATACAGGCACCACTGCATGTAGATAAGGGTTAATCTTCTCCATCCTGTCCGTCACCAAGAACCCACAATAGAAGTACAGACTGGATCCACCCTGCATTGCAGAGAGTGAGGGAAGGGCAAGCAAGGGCACCATGAAGTTCTCCTACCTTTTTAAAAGCTATGTTCTCTTGATTGGTCCTTACCTAGTCATTGCTAACATTTAATTTTTTTCTAGAGTTTTGAGGAAGATGGCTCTGCCAGTTTTTGCTCATTGTTTAACAATTCTGTGGTGGAACAGTATCCTGGAGTATATTATGCTACCATCTTGGTCAATTGGACCTATTACTTTTTCTTTATTATTCAATTTAAATGTCCTTTTCTCCAAGTATCCCCCAACAACCTCCTCTCCCAATAAGTTTAAACTAAGTGTCCCTCCTAGGCACTGCCATCACAGCACTTATCACTGGAGTATACTTGCCTGTTGACTTGTCTGCATCTCTTTAGATGCTATTCTTATGTAGATTCAAATCTGTTAAGCAGGGATAATATCTACTTTGTATGGTGATTATAATGATTGAAAATCCGGTGCAGAACCTGTAATGTAGCAGCTGCTAAATAAATGGCAGCTATTATACTACCATTACTATCTTTATGAGCTAATCTGTTCAGTGTGGATATGGAGACTGCCCAGTCTGAGGAAACAGTGCAAAAAGGTTCGAAAACAGAAGGTAGAGAATGAGGAATGAAAAAGAGTGAGATAAATTGAAAGGTTGGTTGTGACTTTTTAAATCGCTTCTTAGACACACTTCATTACCAGTTACTAGAATTCAGTGCAGCAAAATCCTTTCTATTGGGATGCATCATTTGTAGATATGGGCTCCCCATCTCAGCCCAATGTGGTTGTTTCACTCTTATGTCAATGCCTAATCTAACTGTGTTTGGAAACAAGTTGCTTCACATTCTCTGGCTCTGTAACCCTATCAGAAGGAATGATGGATGTAGGATTGAAATCCATATATAATCACAAAGAGCAGGCTGGAGAGTAACACTATAGCAGGTAATTAAAAACAATCCTGCTCCCTTGAAAACCATCCACCTCCTCCTGCCGCCCTGGCCTCTATTATCCTGGCACTGTGGGTTTGCTGGATGATCTTTATGCCAGCTCACTTTGGCAGGCGTTGGCTTACTATCCATTTGGCAGTCTTCATCCCGTTTCTGAACGCCTCTGTGGAGCTGCCAGCTGTGGTCACAGTCTGCAGGGGGTATTTTGAAGCCCTTCCAAACATTTGAGCCTACGGTTGGGAAGCTGGCCTATTACAATGTGCACTTTCTTACTTTCTTTCCTCTTTTTTATCTCTGACATAATGTACCCTACTTGATTTCTAATTTTATTTCAGAGTAAGTGTAAAGAGAATAGAAAACATTTTTTTTTTGACCTGCCAGAAAAAGGTGACTAGTCTCTATTTGTTCCTGTCACACATTCATGTATATCCCAAAAGGAATATATCATTTTAGCTGGAGATACTTCTGAGACATTCAGACAGAGAAGATTAAAACCAAACAGTAAAAATATCCTGTCATACATGGAGTTTCCTATTTGCAAGCTGTTTTCCAAATGTTGTTTTAATGTTATTTTCCACAGGATCTTAGTCAGTAAACAACTGGAAAATAAACCAGCAACTATTATTTATAAATAACACAGCCTTCCTGATTCTTTATTCTGGCTTAGGCCGAAATATACACCCCTCAAGATTAACAAGGGGAGAAAATTATTTTATGGCATTGCTAAAGGAATCTGACTCCGACAGAAAATTGGACTAGTAATCTCCACAGCATCCAGCTAATTCCCTTGCTATTATCCATTTTCTCCCTAGTTTAGGAGCCCACTGCACAGAGTGGTTCTCCAAATATCAGCAATACTTAGAGGACAACAGAATTTTAACATTGCCATCCCTCTTCTGGCCACACCCAACCAATTACAAGATACTACAGAACTGGTGCTTGTGATATTTAACTTCCTTCACTCCTGAACTCAGCTACCTTCCTTCTCTCAAGGTTGCAGACTGGGCTGTGTGTATTTGCCAACGTGTTCATCAATGAAATGTTTCTAACTTCTTTATAAATATTATCTGGTCAGTTCTGAAAATAATTTTTAGATAAGCTTTCTGATGAGTTCAAAATATTTTTGAGATATCTTATGTTCTCACAAATTAGAATCAAATCTGTAGTAAATTTCCAGTCTTATTTCCTTTCACATTTGCAGTCTATTAGGTTGGATATAATTTTCACAGCATGAGAGATGATTCGTATACAATTAAGGCATTTTGGGAAACTGTCATAGGGTTTTTTGTTTGTTTGTTTTACTATATCAATATAACAAAGCACTAAGCAAATAACTTTTTCAATGTCATTCTCTCTTCTCTGCTACCATAGTATCATGTATATTTCTCCATTGTAGTATTTTTAAAAATAATTTTTTGGTGCAAATATAATTGTGAATTCCTTGAGAATAAGGACGTTTTTCATTTTTATTTCCATAATGCCTAGCCTTTGTTAGTAGGTACATAATGAATTTTTGTTAAAAGATGAATGGCTGAAAACTAAAACAACATGAAGCTCCGGTAAAATCCAAATGACAAGAAACTACAAGTCCCTGCAAATCAAAACAAAATAAAATCATCCATAGTTCTTTTGTGTACCTCACTGAGCAAATACTATTGTAGAGCTTATCTGTTTTAAGAGCAATGACTGTAATTCCATTCCCTGTTTTCAAAAGATTGTCTCATTTACTTAAAAGAAGCTCTTGGCTTAGCACACAATTTGTCCTCTTTGTTTAATCCTCAGACATTTCCTCGAGGATCCTTCCTTTGAGGAACAATTTCTATTAGTCCTAAATGGAGTTGCAGATGAAAAAACTGGCCAAGGTATAAAATAATTGCTAGGATGACGACCTCTACGATTGGTTGAAATGGGGAAAAAGTTTTACATTTCTAGGAAACTGCTTAATTGTATTTTTTTGATTGTTTGTTTGTTTTACAAGATTTAGCAAACTGACAAATGGCATCATTACAGCATAGGGTTGCATTAAGCTCCACTCACCCTTCAGAGTTGGCTCAGAGCCTTATGCGGAAAATGGGCTGCACACAGGAAATGCATAGATGAATTTAATTGTAAGAACTGCATCAGGCCCAGGCAGAAATCTCTTTAACAGTAATTGGCATGTAGCTTGGACTGGAGCAGCAGATGTTGCTATGCAGTTTCGAGAATCTGCTCTAAAATCTCTTGCAAATATGGGCCTCATTGCCATGGTTGGACAGTCTGTGCCTGGCCAACTCAAGTAGAATCTGAACACTCTAGTCCTTTTGTAAGTCAGCCAATGTATCTCTAACAATACAGGCGTCTGTGGTAATGTGTTGCCCTTGGCCTTCTGGGCTTTCAAACAAAACATCATTGACAGACAAAGTTTACTCTAATGTAAATGTAGGTAGGGCCTACAGATGTGTGTGAGTTATCTCAGCATCATCTCTTAATGAATTTCTTGCACTACTCTGGTTTTCTTTTATCATTCAGGAAATGAATTAAAGAGTGGCATCCTATTCCCCAGAAGGTTTTCCTTTCCTTGTAGGGCAGTGCTTTGAAGTGTTAACATCATTGTAGAAGAGTTATGAGATCAGTATTATAGGGAAGAGTCCCAGGAGGCTTTCACACAGTCCTACCTATTGATGTGCTTGGCAACTCTCCACACACCTAAGTCTGTAGGCGCTAGAGGTAGTTTTTCCAGAGGACTGGTATCAGGCTCTAAAACACCCCCAAACTGATACTGCTGGGATTCTTTTGGCAAAGAAGACCAAACTAAATAAAAGAATGAAAATAAATTGTTACTAACATACTTAATTAGGCACTTCAACATTCACTCAACACTTCAAAATTCTCTTTTGTATGTCAGTCCTCTCTTTATAACTTTTGCTTTAATTTTTCAGAATATTTTTACATATCTTATTTAATTTATTTTCCAAGTCTTCCTTAGAATTGTTATTACCCTTATTTTATGAATGAAGTCATTATGGGTCACAGATGTAATGTACCTTTATTAACTTGGAGAAACATTTTTTCCTTTCTATTGGAGATCACAGTTTTTTTGACAAAGCATCAGTTTTTATTTTTATTTTTTTAAAAACTTTTCTTATTGAAGTTTATCATTCATATATGAACATTCATAAATAATAAGTGTATAGTAAAAATTGTGAACTGACAAAACAAGCATGCATTATCATCATACAGGGCTCCCATACATTACCCCATCAACAAAACCTAGCACTGTTGTGAAACAAGTGTTACAAACTATGAAAGAGCATCCTCAAAACATTACTACTAACTATAGCCAATAGCTTACGTTTTGGTGTGTTTTTCCCCAACCCACCAGGCTAATGACACCCTGTATTAATAGTACATACTTGTTATAGTTCATGAGATAACGTTCTCATATTCTGTTAACCACAGTCCATCTTCCACCACAGCATTCATTGTGTTCTCAGTCCGATGCTTTGCACAATCCATTCAAAGTGTACACTCAGTGGCTCTCATATTCCTCACAGAGTTGTGCTGTCATCACCTCAGTCATTTTTTAGGATGTTTTCATTACTCCAAAAGGAAAAATCCTATACCCCCTTACACTCCCCTATTGTTGTCCCTTAGAATTGATATACCTTCTTTGCTCTCGCTACAAAAATATTACAATATTACTGTTAACCATACTCCATAAATGACATTAGTTGTAGTTTTCCCATGTACCACCATATTCTTAACACTTTGTAAAAGAAGAACATTCTTATATTCATACTGTTAAGCACAATCTTCATTTACCACCAAAATCACTATGTTATACAGCATCAGTTTTTGTGGAGGTTGCTTCCTTCAAAGGACTCAAAGGCCTATCTCATATAAACAGCAATCTGTCAGCTTGCTGATGGCTTTTGATCATTTCCAGCTACACCATTGGGCTTCTTACTTTGGTAAAATATGCCTTTACTAAATCATTGTGACAATCTTCCAGTGAGGGTATTTGCTGTTAACAAAGGATCAGGCCCCAAGACAGAGAAGGATTGTACAGAACTGAGGAGAACATTTGCATCCCAGGATCAAAGCCAATAGACTGTAACCATGCAATCATCTAATCCACTGAGCAGACCAGAGGTCACCTCCAGAGTGGAAATTTTCCCTCCCTGCCAAATACAGGACTGATGAGTAGTTAAAGTGGATAAGAACACGACCCTAAGAGTGAAACCACTCTGGAAATTGGGTAATGGCTCTGGAATAGTTGATTACCATTTACCAGATTTAGCATTTTAGAATATTTATTTTATTATTAACGGTACATTTTATCTTGCTTCTTACAGAAAAGATTTAAGGTGAGTTTGCCAGAAAATATTTATATCACACAGGTTAAAATTACATATGTTAGTGAAGGAAGATCAAAGCAAGGACCATTTAAAACATCACATGTGATTTTTAAAATAGTTTTCCATTTATTTTTTAATTTGGACATATTTCCTATTTTAGGAATTCATACTTCAGAGTGGAGCCACACTGTGAAGGCCTAACTCATCCTTCTATTTAGAATTTTTCCTGACTCCCATACATTTTATCATCTGTCATACTTATGCAAAATATTAGCCCAAGAGTAGCTCATACTGAATTAGAAGGCACAGAGTTTTGATGAAAAAACATGTTTTAAAAAAATAAAAGAGAAAGGTAAAAGATAATAAATTGTGTACATTTAGTAAGCAACATTGGAAAAATATTTTAAAACAATAGTTGATTTTTAAAGCATATTTAATGTATATGTTATAATCTGAATCCATCTATTTCTATTATTTTATTCTTGTATAAATATAGCTTATATTTTTAAAAATCTTATTCATTTAAAAAACATTAAATTCATTTTATAAGCATTATTTAATATATATTTGGGTCAGTATTGGGTCAGTATTTGAAACCAGGTATCTTTTTTAATAGTGTGACTGCTGGCTAATTAAATGCCAGTTATATCCAGAGTAGTTCTCCTTTTTTTCTCATCTAACCTCAGATAAGGTCATATTGTTATAAATCCTTGGAAGTTGTTCACTTACATCACTCTGGTGCTTTAACTTTTGATGGGGAAGGAACCTGATGTTATTTCTTCCAGCCTTATCTCTCTGCTAGTTCCATGTTTGGTCCTATGCTACTATGATAGTAATATACCTTTTCAGGAATGCTTGGTTTGGGGGATTATAAGGAATGTTAAGATTAAGTCAGGAATTACAGAAACCACTTGCCTGGAGTTTTCTGGTGTCCTTTCCAGTAGCCATAAGCTTAAATGCAAGCTTTTAGCCATGGCTCTTGGCATTAGAGAAATCCTGCCAAGTTTAATAGTTCATGTTCAAATAAATCCAGAAGCTTTTGAAGACTCATTGGTAACAGCATCAACAAATGTTTATTGTACAAAGTTAATTGTATTATAAAAGATAGTTTGTGCTTTGAAGAAACTTTGACTCCTATGGAGGTTCTCATCACTACTTTGCTGAGATTCATGTAGAGAGAATTCCACTCTTATGTTATCAGTGGGAAAGGGTACTTTCCATTTTCAGCTCTGTGTTTTCTGACTTTGATTCCCTATTGTCGAGTTTTAAAATTGTGAAGTCTACTCTTTAGAACAACTTTTACAATAAACAAAAGTGTACTTGATTATTTTTATTGTTTGACAGGCCATATCTATAGTTGGCTCCTACCAAATTCATTCATTCATTCATTCAGTATTTATTGAGTTTCTATTATGCCCAGTAATATGAAGTGCATGTCTTCAGAGGACAAATCTAAATAAGTCAAAGTCTTACTGTGGCTTATAGCCAATTATGGGAGATAAATGAATAAAGTAATGGTTATAGAGGAATAATAGAAACACCTAACCACTGGCTAACTGTCTGGTTTCTCAATCTATGTCTTCCCTCATCTTTGGTATTATCCTGATTCCACAGTGGCACCTAATTGTATTACCCTAGCCTTTCAGTCATTCTCTGGGTATGTTCCTTGCCTTGTGTCTGACATTAATTTTTAGTCTTGCCTTATCCTTCCTGGTTCTGGTTTCCTGTTCTATCTCTGCAAGCCACTTCCACCTACAGTCTAGACATGAACCACTTGAAGTTACTTCTAATTGTATGAGTTACATGTTTGTGAAAGAATGGGAGAAAGCTGGAAGGAAAGGCACATGCCTCACGTAAACATTAAAGTCTGGATATAATTCTTCGCTGGGGAAGTTTCCATGGAGCAAGTTTGCAAAACTGTATCCAGTAAATAATGAAACTTTTAAAAAGTTCTAAGTAAAAATTTAGAAAATAATTAATAGCATTAGAGTCTTGGGTGAAATTGACATAAAATGGATGATTCCAACATCAGGAAAATCATGTCTATCTGTTTGCATCAATGGACAGTCAAAAGATCAGTTATGCATATTTGGCTTCCAATTAGCTTTTTACCCAAGGGCTTAAATTTATAAGCCAATTTCCCCATCAAAAATTATTAAGATTTTTATTCATCACTGCTCTGGAGGTAGGACATTTTCCTGCTAAATGTAATTTCCTTTCCCTCTGCATTTTTTATCTTGGCTTTTCTTACTATATGTGTGTTGAAATGAAGATGATAAAAATGGATCAGCGTGAAAACTTATCAGCTTGTTACATGAGTAATACTTTTGATTGGGGTTTAGTTATCTAGCATTGGTTTGGATATAAAAGAACCACGAGATTTCCTCATCTGTCTGGCAGTTAAGAGTAACACTTGGGTACAGTTTTAATAAAGATGCCATTTAGATAATTTTAACATGAGTAATTCATAGACAGTTTATTGCTTTATTTTCTATGAAGCACTATGTAAGTAACCAAGCTTGTGCGTTAACTTCTAAAAAAAATAGGAAGAAGAATACAAAGAAGAAAAACAAGATGATGATGACAACAAAGAAATAAATAATTCCTAATGAAGACTAGGTTTTTCCTGCTTCCTTTCACCTCTGAATTATATATTTGAAGGGAAAACATTGCTATAAATTCCAATCTTCTTGCACCTCTTCTGTAGTGGAAACTTATAAAATTTCTGCAACATAAAGGAGTGTATTTGTGGGCCAGAAGCTACTATGAGCTCACTGAGGTTAAATCCTTTAATCTGGCTGTCTCTGGCTGCTCACTGCAGCATGAATGCTGAAGATTAAGCCAACCAACAGAGAAAACACATTTAACTGGAGAAGAAACAATATTCCATATTTTTAAATTCAATCATGATTTTCTTTTTAAACAATACCATCTAATTTATTTATTTATTTATTTTTTTAAGATTTATTTATTTTATTACATATCTCCCCTTCCCCCCCCCCATTGCGGCGACGCGCCGAGACTTGGTCACTGCGCAGGTGCGGCTTTCCCCGCTTGTGGGCGGCTTCTGCTTCCATCACGGCCGGCTCCAGTTCGCGGGTGGCTGGCTGTGCTTGATTTGCAGGCGACCTGCCCTGCCCGTGGCGGCTTTTGCCTGTCCGTGGCAGCTTTTTGCCCTGCCCACGGCGGCTCCGGCCCGCCCATGGCGGCTTGCCATTCTCAAGGCGGTCTGCCCGCTA
>PVKH010035481.1:0-11725 GCA_004027955.1 Chaetophractus vellerosus
TAAGGACTTATTTATTTTTATCCATTTTTACCACTCCCCCCATTTTTGTTGTTTCTGTGTCCATCTGCTGGGTAGCTCTCTGTGTCCATTTCCTGCCGTCTCTTCTCATCCTTCTCCTTCCGTCTTCACTGGGATTCGATCCATGGAACCTCCGATGTGGGAGAGAGGCATCCTACTGCCTACACCACCTTAGTTCCTGGTTTTTTGGTGCATCTCGTCTTGGCTTTCCCTTGTGACACTCGCCTGTTATGTCATCATCTTGCTGTGTGGCTCGTGGGGCCTGATGGTGCACGCATGCACAGGGCCTGGTGGCCCATACACCTTCTATATTTTTCATTTTTTAAATTTTTACCGGGAGGTCCCAGGGATCGAACCACATGGGAGATGGACACCCAACCACCTGAGCTACATCCGTCCTCCTGCAATATCTCTTAAGGTTGACCAAAGATACCCAAAGTTACTGTCTTTTCCCACACAGGATGGTCATATAATAAATCAGGCTTAGTTTATCACCAGTATTCTAAAAACCAGACCTAGGGAGAAAAACTAGGTCTGGGGACACATGCATGGTTTCTAATATAACAAATGTTTAGCCTACCCTGATTATCACAAAATCAGGACAGCAAGAATATTTGCATAAAATAGTTCTTTAATAAGTATAAAATTAAAATTCTAAAGGTTAATTGGCCTATATCTTTCTGAGTGGTAGATAAAATAATGGTGTATCTTACAGTTGATAGTGTCTTCAATTTAATGAAGCATACCATTTTGTTTAGGAAGACCTTTCACTGGCCTTTTTATTATGAACAGGTTGGCACCTATAGCCCCTCAAATCCCCATTCCCACTATAGGAGGCACATTTGTCAGCATAACAAAGTACAGGAATTTTCCATTCATACACATACACAGGCAGTCAACATATTGGGGATTCTGAGAAAGAAAGATGATAGGACTAAGAGAAAGGCCTCTGTAGGGAAAGACTAGATGTCAGAGAGAAATTACAAGTGCAAGTTGTTAAGCCAAAGCATTCAGCAGTAGTAGCAACAACATATCCATACCTACCTCTGATAACCTAAAATGTGTATCTTAGTTTCCCAGGGTTGCTATCCTAAAACACCAGTCTGGTTGGCTTAAGCAAAAGGAATTTATTGTCTCACTATTTTGGAGGTCAGAAGTCTAAAATCAAGGTATTGGCAGGCCATGCCTTCTCTGAAGTCTATAGCAGTCTGGTGCTGGCCTGATGACAATCAATCTCTGCCTCTGTCACATGGTGAAATGTCCCCTCTTATACCTTTTACTTCTACTCAGTGGCCTGTCTAGATTTCCTGTCACAGTGTATTAAAGCCCACCTTGATTCTATTTGGCCTCATATAAACAGGATCTTCAAAGATCTTATTACAAACAAGTTCACACCTACAGGACCAGGGGTTAGGACTAGAACATGACTTGTGGGGGTCATGATTCAATCCCCAACAATGTGCCAGGCACTAAAGTACTTTAACTCAATTAATGCTCCAGCAATTAGGTACTATTATCCCCATTTTACAGGCGCAGAAAGACGAAGTACTGTGTTCAAGGTCACATGGCCAATAAGAGTGACCTTGAGCAGATCACTTTAGCTAGCCAGTTCTTGGAACTCATGGTATATATGTTTGTATGTTTGTTTGTTTGTTTGTTTGTTTAAGATTTATTTTATTTGTTTCTCCCCCCACCAATGTTGTTTGTGCTCACTGTCTGCTCTCTGTGTCCATTCACTGTGTGCTTGTCTTCTTATTAGGAAGCACCAGGAACCAAACCCAGGACCTACTATGTAGGAGGGAGGCGCGCATTGCCTTGAGCCACCTCCACTTCCCAAAGATTTACTTTATTTTTCTTTCCCCCAGATGGTTATCCCATCTGTCTGCTCATTATTTGCTCGACTTTTCCAGAAGGCACTGGGAACCAAACCCGGGACATCCCACATGAGAGGCAAGTGCCCAAAGGCCTGAGCCACATCTACTCCCCCAGGAAGTTTTAAAGACCAAGATATATGCAAAAGGGCACAGCTAACTGGAGAGTAGACCAGGTGAAAAGTTACTGTCAATGACAAAAAATTTTCGACTTGAGTCAAGACATCTTGAGGGCTTAGGTTCCTAGTAGGGAGAAGATTTAGAGAAAACTTAGAGAAGTGTGGATTAAATTAGTATAGTTAATTGATGGAGGCAATTCTCAAACAAACAGAATTCTCACCTGGATTGGCATTCCAAATGAGTAAAATGGAAAGATGATTAGTGGATGAAGACATTAAAGCACAGGCCTAATCATCCATCTGTAGATCTGATGGATTTTCTCATAGGGATTAAAGTCTCTCTCAAATATCATTCTGTTCTCTTAGGAAGATTATCTAGGAGGACGGGAGTCAATCTTCAGCCACTTCTTATATATCTGGGGCTTTATATCAGGGCCTGAAATTTGTGGTCAAGAATTGACTCGCTGATTTTCCACCATTCTTAACATTACTGGGCTGTCAAGGAACCCAGCAAGGAACAGTGTACTCCATCCAGATGATCTAATTGAAAATAATCCTAGTCATAACACAAGTCTTCACTGACCGCCAAAATACAGTTAGGAGCTGGGAGGGTTTATACATTAAATCAATACCAGACTTGATGAAGGCAGACGGATTAATTACATGACCCCAAAGCCTGTTTTTGCTTCTTTACTCTACCTTCTCCTATGCAATTATTACAGATGCCATTTTTTAGCACCTAGCGTGTGCTATGCAAATACACATTGCTTCTCCAAAGAAGAAATTTTACCTGTGGACAGCAGCTTCACCCCATGCTAAAAATTTCCAACCTATCCTTCCTGACAGCCTGCCCTGTGGATTTCAGACTTGTCTAGCCAGAACCCTCAATCACATAAAACAATTCCTTGCAATAAATCTCTTCATACACATTTCCTACTGGATCTGTTTCTCAGGTTGAACCCTGACTGATAAAGATCATGGTCATGGAAGTGGTTCTAGAGGGACAGAATATTCAGGATGAGTTTTGTGAATTGGTTCTGAGTTTTCTGGAAATGGTTCTCTAATCTTCTTTCATTTAACGGCACTAATGACTGTTTCCTGTGGTGAAAAGAAAAAAGCCATGGCATGGTATGGCAATAGAGATACACAAAATATCACCAATGGGGAGGTGAAGTCATCAAGATGGCAGAGTTAGATGCTCCACGGTTCTACCCCCACAGAAGCTTTAAACAACAAACTAGAACTTTACAGAACCATCTTTCTCAAAGTTCCAGAAAACAGTGAAAAGTTGCAGTAACAAGGTACGTGCTGAATCAAGAAAAAGACAACTTAAAAACGATAAGATCTTTACCTCTGAAAGGTGAAGAATTTTCTTTTTTTGTTGTTGTTACATATCCCCCCTTTCTGCTTGTTCTTGCTATGTTCATTTTTGCGTTCTTCTGTGTCTGCTTTGTCTCCCCCCGTTGCGTTGACGCGCTGAGTCAGCTCACCGCACCGAGTCAGCTCACCGTGCAGGCGGCTTGCCCCACTCGTGGGCGGCTCTGCTCTGTTCGAGGGCGACTTGCCCTGCCCATGGCGGCTTTGCCCTGCCCATGGCAGCTCTGCCCTGCCCACGGCAGCTTGCTCTCTCAAGGCGGTCTGCCCGCTCCGAGAGGCCCCCAGGAACCGAACCCAGGGCCTCCCATGTGGTGAACCGGCGCCCTATCCAGTGGGCTACAGCCGGCCCCCTTGTTTGTGTTTTTTAATTATTATTGAAATACTGAAAATGCTCTACTAATGACTGAAGAGATGAATGCACAACTATGTGATTATACCAAATACCATTGATTGTGCACTTTGGATGAACTGTATGCTTTATTAATATGTATCAATAAAATTGATGTTAAAAAAAAAGTTGGTATGATCTCCTAAATAAAATACTAGCAAATACAATCCAACAACAAATTAAAAGAATTACAAACCATGATCATGTGAGATTTATCCCAAGTATGCATATCCCTATGGTTCAACATAAGAAAATCAATTGGTGTAATATATCACAATAACATAAAGAAGGGGGAAAACTACATGATCATGTCAATTGATGCAGAAAAGGACTTGGGCAAAATACAGCATCCCTTCTTGATAAAAACACTTAGAAAACTAGGAATAGAAGGAAACTTCCTCAACATGATAAAGGGCATATATGAAAAATCCAGAGCTCACACCAGACTCACTTGTGAAAGACTGAAAGCTTGCTCTCAAAGATCAGGAACAAGACAAAGATGCACATTGTCACCACTCTTATTCAATACTGGACTGGAAGTTCTAACCAGAGCAATTAGGAGAGAAAAAGAAATAAAAGGCATCCAAATTGGAAAGGAGAAAGTAAAACTTGCCCTATTTGAGATGACATGATTCTATATGCAGAAAATCCTGAAAAAATCCAAAACAAAGCTACTAAAATGGATAAATGAATTCCGCAAAGTGGTGGGGTACAAGATCAACATGCAAAAATCAGTGTTTCTACACATTAGAAATGAACAATCTCAAAGCAATGCACAGATTCAATGCAATCCCAATCAAAATTCCAACAGTCTTCTTTGCAGAAATGGAAAAGCCAATCATAAAATGTATATGGAAGGGTAAGAGGCTCTGCATAGCCAAAGCCACCTTGAAGAAGAAAAAAGTTGGAGGGACGCACATTTCCCAATCTTAAAACTTATTACTGACTTCAAGGGATGATGACAGACTAGAAAGAAATGGGATTCTCTTCTCTCCCAGAAAAATAGCTAGAGAACAGGCTGAAACAGCCTGGAAAAAAATCTTCTAGGGTTTAGGAAGCCAGGTGAAAGCTGGACATACCCCAGAAGAGAGAGGGACAAAGGAAAAGAATCACTGCAGCAAAACGAGTTAAAAGCTACGGCTGCTACTGCCGGCACCCTCCCCCACGCCACAGACACTTTAGAATTCTCAAGCTTCTGGTCCAGCTACAGACAAAGGGGGCTCCACAGATCCACAGTCCCAGGAAAGGGAAGAAAGAGGGACACAGTCTAAGGCTGACTCAGCTTCTGACCCACAAATTTGGTCTGCTGTGTCCCACAAGCCCTTCCAGGCCAGTGGGGCCACACTACTGTTTGCCCTGGGAGCTGGCTCAGGACTAAAGAGATCCGGGACTAAAGAGATCCAACCTCTCAATCTCCTTCTCTGCTGACCAGGATTGATTGTTGAGGACACAGGGGGGAGTGGAATTATTTCCTACCCAGGGAAAGGGACAGGGCTGCCAGTGAAGGCTGTGTCTGAGAAAGTTTGAATTAAGAGGCTCTTAGCTTCCAGGCAGGAAACTTTATCACATTGATCTGATTGCAGCAAGCACAAATCAACCACGCATTGAAATGAGAGGGCTGCCAAAGAGCACTATCCGCTGGCAGACCAAGGAAGTGCATGTGAGAAAATTTAAAGTAAACAAGAGGCTTTTTCCAGTCTTTATGGCCTCCCTTGCCAAGGGCCTCGGAAATGGGTCTGCAAACCATTACTAGGTCCAGAGCCGTTTTGAGCAACTAACAGGGACAACGTTAAGGATCCAGGTTGAACCAAGAATCAAATAGCAGTAACACAACCTCCTGCCACTAAATCCCTACGAAAGAGAAAACGGAGTATCTGAGTAAACTACCATCCTAATCAGATGCCTAGACATCAGAAAAAAATTATGAGTCATACTAAGGAAACAGAAAACATGGCCCAAGAACAGAAATATACCAAATCCCTGAAGAGATGCAGGATTTGAGACAACTAATGAGATGCACACAAATTTTAAAAATCAAATTAATGAGTTGAAAGACAATATGGATAAACAAATGAATGACAACAAAAAGACATTCAGTGAGCACAAAGAAGAATTTGAAATCCTGAATAAAAAAGTAACAGAGCTCATGGGAATAAAAGACACAATGGTGAGCTAAAAACCAATTAGAGGCATGCAACGGCAAACTCAAAATGACTGAAGAAAGAATAGGTGATTCCAAAGACAGAACAGCTGAAATTGAAGAGAGAAAAGAACAGAGAGAAAAAAGTGGGAAAAATTGAGCAGGGGCTCAAAGAGCTGAATGACAAAACAAAAGGCAACAACATATGTCATGGGAGTTCTAGAAAGAGAAAAGAAGGGAAAAGGGGCAGAAGGAGTATTTGAGGAAATAATAGTGGAATATTTCCCAACTCTCACAAAAGAAATGAACCTACATGTCCAAGAAGTGCACCATACCCCAGTCAGAATAAATCCAAATAGATCTACTCCAAGACACATAATATTCAGAATGTCAAATGCCAAAGATAAAGAGAAAATTCTGAGGGCAGCAAGGGAGAAGCAAACCATCACATACAAGGGATGCCCAGTAAAATTTAGTGTGATTTCTCATCAGAAACCATGGAGGGAAGAAGACAGTGGTGTGATACAATTAGGATATTGAAAGAGAAAAACTGCCAGCAGAGAATTCCTTATCCAGCAAAAAATTTTTAAATTTTCTTTTAAAGATTTTTTTTAAATCCCACTCCTCCCACAGATGGTTCTCTCATCTGTTCACCATTTGCATACCTTCTCCCAGAGGTACCAGGAACTGAACCTGGGACCTCCCTCATGGGAGGCAAGTACCCAAAAGCCTGAGTCACATCTGCTCCCTAAAGCCTGTGGTGTCTACTGGCTTGTGGCATCTGCTTGTTCCTATGTCCAGCTCACTGAGGTAGTGTGGGTCTCGCTTGATGCAGCAGGTGCACCATCTGCTCATCTTCTTTAGGAGCACCAGGACCCAAACCCAGGAACTCCCATGTGGTAAACAGCAGCCCAACTGGTGGAGCCACATCCGCTTCCCCTTAGCCAGCAAAATTGTCCTTCAAATATGAAGGTGACTATAAAATATTCACAAACAAGCAATAACTGAAGAGAGTTCATAAAAAAGAATCCACCTTTGCAGGAAATATTAAAGGAATCCTGAGAATCTAAAAGAAAAGACAGGAGAGAGGGGCTAGAAGGAGAGTACGGAAGAAAGAATAGCAGAAAGGATAACCAAAAGAGTAAAAAGGCAGACAAAAATAAGATATGACATATGAAAGCCAAAGAATAAAATGGTAAAAGTAAATAATGCATTTACAGTAATATCATTGAATATGAATGGGTTAAACTCCCCAACCAAATGATATAGGCTGACAGAATGGATAAAAAAAACGTGAGCCATCCATATGCTGCTTACAAGAGACTCACCTAGGACCCAGGGATATAAACTGGCTGAAAGTGAAAGGTTGGAAAAAGATACTCCACTCAAAATAGTAACCAAAAAAGAGCATGGGTAGCTGTAATGGTTTGACAGTTTTATCTAACTATGAATTCCAAAAATAAATTGAATCATGCTTGTAAACTGATCTGTTCATCTGGGCATGACTGGGTTATGATTAGGGCGTTGACTGGGCTGTGTCAGTAGGGTGTTGAGCCCCACCCCTTGGTGGGTGTGGTCTCAAGTATAAAAGGTAAGGCCAAAGACAGATTTGAGAAGCAGATTTTTGAGAAGCAGTTCTGATGTTGGAAAGGGCCATTCGCCTGATAGTCTACAGCTGACCTTGTGGAGGAAGTGCTAAGCCGGGAGAGAAATGCAGCCCCGGTAGGAGAGGAACCCAAAGGCCTCAGCCCTGGCAAACGTCGGCAGCTGTCTTGCTCCAACACGTGGACTTTGGTGAGGGAAGAAACTTATGCTTTGTGGCCTGGTAACTGTAATAGTAATAAAAGGAACAATGCACGAGGAAGACATAACAGTCATAAATATCTATGCACCTAACCAGACTGCCCCAAAATACATGAGGCAAACTCTGGCAAAACTGAAGGGAGAAATAGACATCTATACAATAATCACTGGAGACTTCAACACACCACTCACATCATTAGATAGAACTAGACAGAAGATCAACAAGGAAACAGAGAACTTGAACAGTATGATAAATGAGTTAGACCTAACAGACATATACAGAATGTTGCAGCCAAACTCAGCGAGTTATAGTCTTCTCAAGTGCCAATGGATCTTTCGCCAGGAAAGACCACGTTAGGGCACAATGCAGCTCTACATAAATGGAAATCAGTAAATATTTTGAGACAAATTAAAATGAGAACACAACTTATCAAAACTTATGAGATACAGCGAAGGCAGTCTTGAGAGGGAAATTTATAGCCCTAAATGCTTACATTTTAAAAAGAAGAAAGAGCTGATTTAACTGAACTGGAGAAACTAGAAAAAGAACAGTAAACCAATCCCAAAGCAAGCAGAAGGAAAGAAATAATAAAGTTTAGAGAAAAAAATAGAGAAAATAAACAAAAGCAAAAGCTGGTCCTTTGAGAAGAAAAAATTAACAAACCCCTAGCTGGACTAACAAAGAAAAAAAGAGAGAAGGTGGAAATAAATACAATCAGAGATGAAAGGGTACAAGTTACGAATGACCCCACAGAAATAAAAAGGATCAAAAGAGGATATTATGAGAAACTGTATGTCAACAAACTAAACAACCTAGATGAAACGGACGAATTCCTAGAAATGCATATATAACCTACACTGATGCTATAAGAAATACAAAAACTTAACAAACCAATCACATTTAAAGAGAATGACTCCATCATCAAAAACCTCCCAACAAAGAAAAGTCCAGGACCAGATGGATTCACAGGTGAATTCTACCAAGCATTTTGAAAAGAATTAACAGCATTACTCTTTAAACTCTTCCAAAAAATTGAAGAGGTAGGAAAGTTACCCAACACATTTTATGAAGCCAACATCACCCAAATACCAAAGCCAGATAAAGACACTTCAAGAAAAGAAAACTACAGACCAATCTCTCTAATGAACATAAATGGAAAAATTCTCAACTTGCAACTCGAATCCAACAGCATATCAAAAGACTTCTACATCATGACCAAGTGGGATTTATTCCTGGTATGCAAGGCTGGTTCAACATAGAAAAATCAATCAATGTAATAGGCCACATTAACAAATCGAAGGAAAAAAAAAACACATGATCATCTCAATCAATGCAGAAAAGGCATTCAACAAAATCCATCATCCTTTCCTGATAAAAACACTTCAAAGATAGGAATAGAAGGGAAATTCCTCCATATGATAAAAGGCATATATGAAAAATCCACAGCCAACACCATACTCAATGAGGAAAGGCTGAAAACTTTCCAAGACCAGGAACAAGACAAGGATGCCCACTGTCACTATTGTTATTCAACATTGTACTAGAAGTTCTAGCTAGAGCAATTAGACAAGAAAAAAAAAAATTAAAGGCATCCAAATAGGAAAAAAAGAAGTAGGATTCACTATTTGGGGATGACATGATCCAATATTTAGATAATTCTGAAATGTCTACAACAAAGCTACCTGAGCTAATGAGTTCAGCAAAGTGGCAGGATACAAGATCAACATGCAAATATCAGTAATGTTTTTGTACAAAAGCTTTGAACAATCTGAGGAGGAAATCAGGGGGGAAATTCCATTTACAATAGCAACATGGGGCCGGCTGGATAGCCCAGTGGATAGGGCGCCGGCATACCACATGGGAGGCCCCGGGTTTGGTTCCCGGGGACCTCTCCTAGTGGGCAGACCGCCTTGAGAATGGCAAGCCGCCATGGGCGGGCCAGAGCCGCCGTGGGCAGGGCAAAAAGCTGCCACAGACAGGGCAAAGCCGCCACGGGCAGGGCAGGTCGTCCGTGAATGGAGCGCAGCCAGCCACCCGCGAACTGAGAGCCGGCTGTGAATAGAAGCAGAAGCCACCCACAAGCGGGGAAAGCCGCGCCTGCGCAGTGACCAGTCTCAGCGCGTCGCCGCAGCAGGGGGGAGGGGAGATATGTAATAAAATAAATAAATCTTTACAATAGCAACAAAAAGACTCAAATACCTAGGAATCAATTTAACTTTTTGCATACAGGACCTATATGCAAAAAACCACAAAACAATGCTAAAACAAATCAATGAAAACCTAAACAAATGGAAAGACACTCCATGTCCATGGATTGGAAGACTAAATATCATGAAGATGTCAATCCTAACCAAGCTGATTTATAGATTCAATGCAATACCAATCAAAATTTCAACAGCCCTGAGCAGCTAAGGCGGCCCGGAAAGAAATGAATCCTCCAGCCTACACCTGACATTGGAAGATGCTGGGCCCACAGAGCATTAAGAGGAAGAGGAAGGCTGAACCGTCGGAGACATGGCCTGCCACCTTGCTTCAACATGTGGCAACTAATTTGAGGAAGTACCTTGGTATGGTACCTTGAGTTGGACTTTTAGGGCCTTATAACTGTATGCCTCTACCCCAAATAAATACCCTTTATAAAAGCCAACAGATTTCAGGTACTTTGCATCAGCACCCCTTTGGCTAATACAGGCAATCTGAGATTATTTTATGAATCCTAAAAAGAGGAAGATTGTTTGTAAACTATTCCTCTGGGTGTGATACACTTTGATTGCATTAAATTAAGCTGGGGTGTCTTTGATTAAATTACCTGTTAAGATTTGGGCTTTTTTGATTCAACCACATCAGTAAGGCATGACTCAGGTTGAGTCCCTGCCCCTTTGGTGGGTCTGATATAAACGGATACTCACACGGATAAACAGACAGAAGAAGACACACAGAGAACTTTTGTCATTTTGATCCTGCAATGTAACAGAAAGGAGAAGGCTCAAATAGCTAAAGCCCCGGGGAGAGATGGAAATTTGCCTTGCCTGATAGCTTACAACTGACCTTGGGAAGAGAGCGGAGACTGACACAGGAAGCCCTGGGAGACAAACCCTAGCTGAGATCAGGAAGAAGCTGGGCCCACAGCGCCTCAAGAAGAAGAGGAAGCCCAGAGGGGAAGGCTTTAACACAGGGCAGCTGACTTCAATACATGGCAGCTGACTGAGAAAGTACCTTTTATGGTACCCTGAGCTGGGGTTTCCATAGCCTTGGGACTGTAAGCTTTTACCCCAAAGAAATACCCTTTAATAAAGCCAATATATTTCTGGTACTTTGCATCAGCACCCCTTTGGCAGACTCATACAGAAAGTAAAATGAAAATAATAATTTTAAAGAATGATAAGCAAAATGTTTTAGGAACAAACACATTAAATTTGGCAGTGTTACTGTGTCCAGGGCATATTTTATAAGTAGAATCAAACAAATGTGATTAATACATATGCAGTTAAGTATTTATAAAGAGCTTGATTTCTCCAAATTTAGAAGAATAAATATGTGCAGGTTAAGAGGCAAGTCAAAATTAAATATATCATTAAAACATTTTCACAGTAAGAATTAAGAGAATCAAGCGCAATTATCTAGAGTTTGGGAAGTCAATTATATATAATTATATATAATTACTAAAACTCAAGTCACTTTAGGAAGCAACACAAGTGGCACACCATACTGACCATTATTTTTTTAAGTATTTCTGAAATGAAAAGAAATTAGAATTTACTCTGGCTAAATGTTTAAGTCATTTGTAATTTTTTTTAAAAGTTCATCAAGGGGAGCGGATGTGGCTCAAGCCCTTGGGTGCCTGCCTCCCACATGGGAGGTCCTGGGTTCGGTTTCCAGTGCCTCATAAAGAAGATGAGCAAGACAGCGAGCTGGCACAGCAAGATGACACAATTAAAGATACAACAAGCAGGGAGCAGGTGTAGCTCAAACGATTGGGTGACTCCCTCCCACATGGGAGATCCCAGG
>PVKH010035482.1:0-11717 GCA_004027955.1 Chaetophractus vellerosus
CATTCTCAAGGCGGTCTGCCCGCTAGGAGAGGTCCCCGGGAACCGAACCCAGGGCCTCCCATGTGGTTTCCCAGCGAGCTCTTTATCCACTGAGCTATCTAGCCGGGCCCTTAGTGCTTCTAAAGTACTGAATTTTGTGTTATTTAAATTTGATTAATTAAATTTAGCAGTCACATATGTTTATTGCTTCTGGTATTGAACAGAAAAGACCTATAATCTTAGGCAGCATAAGTAAAAGTAATGAAATAGATTAAAAAATGAATATGGGACACAAATAGTCAAAAATAGTAAATGAGAATGGTGAGGCAAACATGGATACAATAAAAATGGAAGATATTTCTTTGGAATGAAAACAGCCTGAATATATTCAGGACTTATAGAATTACATGTATTGCTCTGTGATTAGGTTAGTTTTCATGCTTAAGACTGTAAGCCCTTCATCCCCAGCCAATGAGGAAATGGGTGAGGTAGGGGAGGGAGGGAAGTGGGACATTGCATCAGGGTACCTATATAATCTTTTTTTATAATATAATTTTAAAAATTTTAAAAAGATACTTAGATTACATAAATGTTACACAAAAATTATTGGGATTCCCATATGCCCAACCTCCCACACCTCCCACAACCTCCCACATAAACATCCTTCATTAGTGTGGCACATCACCTCCAGTGGATATAGACATCCTGGGCCTTTGCCATTAAGCATGGACCATAGTTTCCATTGTAGACCACACTCCCACACAGTTCTGTATGTTATATGATGATATAAAATGGCCTATATCTGTCATTGCAATGTCACTCAGGATAATTCCCAAGTCCCCAAATATCCCCTGTATTACAATTGCTTTTCCCTCTCCCTGCCCTAAAGCATCCAATAATTACATTACTGTTGTAATTTCTTCCATTGATTGAATCACAATATTTCTATAACAGAATACCGGTAAGTCCACTCTAGTCCATAGCTCTTCCCCCAATACTGAGGAGTCTGGGATGCTAATGTCCACTGTACTTCCAAGTGAGAGGGGGCCTTATATCCCATGGATAAGATGGATGGGATTATCCTGCCTGCAGCTGCAGACTCTCTCCATTCCCTGGGATAGCTGTTGTCCATCATCATCTCCCCACCAGGTGTCCTGGGTGAGTCCATTGAGCTGTAGAGTAGGAGTTGCAGCTCCACTGAGATTCTGGGACTGGCTGCCATATGGACAACCAAAAGACTCCAGTCTTTGTAAGTACACCTGCAAACTCCAGCACCACATATACATTTGAATAGAAGGGACAGATGTACCATGTGCAGGGAAGACATATTTGAGTTCAACTCTGTCACTCTCAGGAGTACAGATTCCAGAATAGGACTGACTGATAAGGCACCAAACCCCCCTACCTCAACCATTTCCTCATTGGCTGGGGACCATGGGCTTACAATCTTTTTTTGTTGTTGTTATATTTCCCCCACTTTCTGCTTGCTCTTGCTGTGTGTTCACTTTTTTCTGTGTTCTTCTATATCTGCTTCTTGTCTCCCCCCATTTTTGCAGTGATGCGCTGAGTCGGCCCTCCATGCAGGTGGCTTGCCCCACTCATGGGTGGCTCCATTCCATTTTGCAGGCAGCTCAGCTCCATGTTTTGCGGGCAGGACAGCTCTGTGTTTTGTGGGCAGCTCAGCTCTGTGTTTCACAGGTGACTTGCCCTGCCCATGGTGGCTCCGCCCTGCCCATGACAACTTTTTGCCTTGCCCATAGTGGCTTTGCCCCACCCATGGTGGCTTGCCTTTCTCAAGGCCATCTGCCCACTCAGAGAGGTCCCTGGGAACTGAACCCAGGGCCTCCTATGTGGTGTACTGGCACCCTATCCACTGGGCTATACAACCAGCCCTGGGCTTACAATCTTAAGCATGAAAACTAACCTAATCACAGAGGGATGCATTTGCTGATGTGGATTTCAGGGAAATGAGCTATGTGGATTGCAAGTGGGAATATGGGACATAACGTAATTAAGACTTGAACAAGTATATGGGATGGTTAGATAGGACTTGAACAGGAATGTGGGAGGGTGAGATAAGTGGGAACAGGGAATTCAGTTTGAGAAGAGACCACCCTTTGTTCCATTTTTCTCAGTATAAATTAAATAACAGAAAATTTTAGCCAAAAATATGGGTCTTTGAATTTTAACACTATATTGCAATTAAATTTGTTTTGTAAGCAGCAAGAAAAATGGGCAAGAAGTCCTATATGTTCAAATCTTCTTTGAGTTGTCAAAAAATAAACTAAAATTTTGTGAGTCAAAAAAAAAAAAATACATGTAAATGTGGCCTGCTCACATCTCTTCTTTGGAGAACTCACCAGAACTCCAAAATTGGAAGGAACGGTGAGGTCAACTAGGTTCTGAGGTTACAAAAGAAAGCAGCTCTTTCCACTCTTCCCAAATTCCTGCCCTGTCCAGTTTCTTCATCTTAAGGAGAATATAACCTCTGTTTTCCCATAACTTTTTAAAACAGTCCAACCACATATGGGCTATATTCCAGGGGATCACACCCTGATTATGCAGATGATACAACTAATCAGTGCTTCATTCTGTGGGATATATACTGTTCATCTTCAGTGGATTTACCAGATAAGTTCTAAATTATAACTCTCAGATGATGTTGGATATGTAAGCCTATTGTGAAGAGAAATTATGAAGAAATATTTATTTCTTCAATCATACATTCTTTTGGTTACATTATGTGTACTAAGCAATATTCCAGGTCCTGGAGATTCATTAATGATCCAAACACACTTGTTCTTCATAGATAAAAGATTGGAATTCTCAAATAAATATGGAAAAATAAATGAAAAAATATGAACATTTCCACAAGCCTAATGATGTCACAAAAGTTCAACAGGTTACTCAGATGAAGAATGGATGGTGGGAGTGGTAGTACATAGTACTCTCTAGGATGAATATCATAGTAATTATCTGAAAGAATATTGGAAGCCAGTTTTATACTTGTTTTTATGAGTGGAAATTATGTAAAGATTATAGTATTTAATAGTGCAGGACATAATTTTATTGCCATTTCATTCACAATTGAATTGTACAAATATTTGAGAGGAATTCAAGGGTTTCTTTTTAATTTTCCATTTTTGTTTTATTTTACTATGAATATGCTATCATTTATGCATAAAAAGAAATACAAGAAAATAAGTGTTCATTAAAATTTAGAATACAATGTTTATATTCACATTTATGCAATAAAATATATATGTTTTATATTCTAGAGAAAATTGGATTATTTGAATAAAATCTCATGCACTTTCTGTACTTGACATTATCTGTACAATTTTTACTGAGGTGAAATTCACATAAGATAAAATTAACCATTTAAAAAGTACAGTCAGTAACATTTAGTACAGTCACCATGTTTTGCACCAGCTTTATGTAATTTCAGAAAATTTTCTCAACTCCAAAGGAAACATCATATACACAAAGGGGTTATTCCACATTCCCCACTCCCTCAATTCCTGTCAAACATGAATCATCTTTCTATCTCTATTGATTTGCCTATTCCAGATATTGCATATAAATGGAATCTTTTTAAAATGTGACCTTTTGTATCTGGCCTAAGTTTTGAAAATACTTAGCATGTTTTCAAGTCTTTTCCATGGAATAGCTTATACCATTACTTCATTCCATTTTATGATTGAACAAAATTCCTATGTGTGGATATTACAAATTTTGATTATCCATTTATTAGGTGATAGAAATTTGGGTTGTTTCTATGTTATTGTTAATAATGCTAATATGAACATCTGTACACAATTACTTGAATATATTTCCTCAGTTTTGGGGGGTATATATCAAGGAAGAGATCTGACAGATCATCAGAAAATTCTGTATATATCTTATTGAGGAATTGCATAAATATTTCCAAGTGTTTGTACCATTGTAAATACCTTCCAAAAATACCTTCCAGTTATGTACAAGGATTCCAATTTCTCCACATCCTCACCAACAATTATTTTAGATTTTCAGAAAGTTATAACCATTCCAGCATGCTTGATGTGATGTCACATTTTGGTGTTGATTTCCATATCTCTTATAACTAAATATGTTGAGCACTATTTCATGTCTTTGTTACCCAATTGCATATATTACTTGAAAAAATGTCTTTTCAAATACTTTGCCCATTTTCAACTAGAGTATTTGTCTTTATGTTAAATGTTAAGTGATTTTAAAGATATATACATTCTAGATATTAGGCCCTTCTCAGATATATGATTGGAAAGTATTTTTCCCTTTATGTAGGTTATCTTTTCACTTTCTTGATAGGGTTTTCTATAATTAAATAGTTTTTAATTTTTGTGAAAAACAATTTGTCTATTTTATTCTAGTGATTTTAATGTCATATATAAGCATCAATTGCCACTTACAAAGTAATGAAGAAATAGCCCCATATTTACTTGTGAGAGGTGTAGTTTTCCTCTCACATTTACCTCTCTAAATGACTAAATTATTTGTAAATATTTTAAGGTAAGGATCAAAATGCATGCTTTGCATGTGCATATCCAGTGGTTCCACCACCATATGGTGAAGACACTGTTCTTTCCTGAGTGCAAGGCCTTGGTGCCATGTATGTTGAAAATAAATTGATTATATATTGTAATGGTTTGGCAGTTTTATGTAATTATGAATTCCAAAAATATAAATTGGATTATAAATTGTATAAATATAAATTGTAAACTCATCTGTTCAGCTGGGCATGATTGGTTTATGATTAGGGCATTGACTGGGCTGCAGTGAGTAGGGCACTGAGCCCCACCCCTTGGTGGGTGTGGTCTCAAGTTTAAAAAAACAAGACAAGATGAGAGAAGCAGATTTGAGAAGCAGTTCTGATGTTGGAGAGAAGTGCTCCAGGAGAAAACAAGTGAGCCTTTCGCCTGATAGTCTACAGCTGGCCTTGTGGAGAGATGCAACACGTAGAGAGCCTCATGGTCTACAGCTGAACTTTTGGAGGAAACAGAAGCTAAGCCCAGAGAGAAACGCAGCCCCAGGAACAGAGGAACCCAGAAGCCTGAACACTGGAGATGCCTGCTCCAACATGTGGACTTTGGTGAGGGAAGAACTTTATGCTTTGTGGCTTGGTAACTGTAAGCTTCTACCCCAAATAAATACCCTTTATAAGGACCAACCACTTTTTGGTATATTTCAAAAGGCACCCCTGTGGCTGACTAAAACATATATATATATATATATATATATATATATATATATATGTTTTTTTCTGAAATATCAATTCTATTTGATCAGTTTAGATGTTTACCTTTATGCTAATATCACACTATTGTAATAAATGTATATTTGTATTATGTTTTGAAATATTGATTTGAATATCTTCTAGTTTTGTTCTTTTTCAGTATAATTTTATCAAGGTCTCTTTATAATTCCAGGATTTCAAGGGTAAGGTCTTACATTTATTTTTTAAAACCAGTCAACTTTATTGATACATATCAACAAAGCAGAAAATTCATCTGAAATTTATAGTCAGGGTTATTTGGTATACCACATAGTTATGCGTTCATCATATCCATCATTATAAAAGCATTTTCATTGAGCGGTGAAGAATTCCCTTGTTTGTTTCTTTGCTTTTTGTTTATTATTATTACATTTTTTAAAAGAAGCTATGAGGGCCAGCTGTATAGCCCAGTGGGTAGGGCACCGGTTTACCACATGGTAGGCCCCGGGTTCAGTCCCTGGGCCTCCTCGAATGGGCGGACTGCCTGGAGAAGGCAAGCCAACATAGGTGGGGCATGCTGCCACAGGCAAAGGCAAGCCCCCACAAGCAAGGGCAAGCCCCCATGAGCAGGTGGGCCGCCGTGCCAGTGAGCTGACTGGGCAGGTTGCTCCAGCAGAGGGAGACAAGCAGACACAGAGGAATGCAGAGAAAAATGAACACAGCAAGAACAAGCAAAAAGGGGGGGGGGATGTATAATAAATAAAAATTAAATAAAAAAAGAAGCTAAGATTTTGGTAGGCATTCATCATATCTCTAAATATTTTGGGCGTAGAATTGCCACCTTAACTATATTAAATCTGCCATTCAATTAAATGGGATGTTTTTACATTGATTTAGGTCATTTTTAATTTCTTTCAGCAATACGTTATAGATATTATATGAATATTGCATACCTTTGTTAAAATAATTCATAGCAATTTTATTATTTTTGATGCCTTTGAAAATTAAGTTTTTCTTAATTTTCTTTTTGGTTTACTCAAAATTTGCCTAAATACAACTGACTTATGAATGTTAATCTTTTACCATGCAACTTTACTGCATTTATTTATTAGTTGTAATAGTTAGGGTGCATGTATGCATGAGTGTAAGTTGACATGTGTTTGTATGGCTGCTATAGGATTTTTCTACATATAAGGTCATGTTATCTCAGGATAGAGATAATTTTACTTCTTGTTCTAAAATATATTTTTACTAGAGAGTTGTGAAATTACAAAACAATCATGAACATGTGTGGAATTCCCATACAAGCATCCATCAACCCACTATATTGTTGTGGAATATTTGTTACAAATTATGAGATAATGTGATGAGACTATTACCACTAACTGTGGTCTATAGTATTCATTTTGTATATTTTTTCCATCCCCCCTATTATTAACACAGTACATCTTTTCACTGTACAAGAATATTGCAGCATTGCTGTTAAAAATAGTCTATAGGTTACATTAATTGTATTTTTCTTGTGCTTCTCTACATTCTTACCACCTTACTACAGTGATGTACATTTGTGGTATTTCATGGAAATTATTATTAACCACAATTCTCATCCACCTCAGAGTTCACTATGTTATTCAGTCCCTAGGTTATTCTAGAGCTTTCTTTCAATTCACATTTACATCCTGAAACTACCCTTTTCATCCTCAATCCCATTTATTACCAGCTGCATTAGTTCTACTTACTATATGATAACATCAACTCTATCCATTTCCACGCATTTACAATCAAAACTTCCATATACAGTAAGCATCAGCACACCTTCTCAGCCCTCCTCTTATCTGCCATTAAACTTTACTCTATGTTTTAACATCAAGCATTTATTCTTCATGTTTAATTCATGTTAGTGAGACCATGCAACATTTGTCCTTTTGTCTCTGGCTTATTTCACTCAAAATAATGTCTTGAAGTTCTTCCATGTTATCATATGTGTTCCAATTTCATTTTTGTCTTAAAGCAACATAGAATTCCATCATATTCCATTCATTGTTTGATGGACACATGGGTTGCTTCCAACTTTTGTCAGTCATGAATAATGTTGCTATGAACATCGGTGTGCAGATGTCTGTTTATGTCACTGATTTCAGTTCTTCTGGTTATATATCCAGTAAAAGTATTGCTGAGTCACATGGCAAGTCTGTGTTCAAATTCTTTAGGACTTGTCAAACAGGACTCCACAGTGACTGTACCATTCTACATTCCCACCAACATTGAATAAGTTTTTCTATTAATCCACATCCCCTCCAACACTTGTAGTTCTCTACCTTAATAGTGGCCTTTCTGATAGGTGTGAAATGGTATCTCATTGTAATTTTGATTTGCATTTCCCTAATCGTAAGTGATGTTGAACATTTTTTGATGTCCTTTTTTTTGCCATTTGTATTTCTTCTTTGGACAAATGTCTATTCAAGTCTTTTCCTCATTTTTTAATTGGGTCATTTGTCTTTTTATTGTTGAATTGTATCATCTCTTTATATAGAATGGATATTATACCCTTATCAGACATGTAATTGCCAAATATTTTTTCCCATTGAGTTGGCTGCCTTTTTACCCTATTGATAAAGTCATTTGAGGTGCAAAAGCATTTAATTTTGAGGAGGTCTAATTTATCTATTTTTTTCTTTTGTTACATGTGCTTTGGGTGTAAGGTCCAAGAAACCACCACTTACCAAGTTGTCTTTAAATGTTTGCCTACAGTTTCTTCTAGTAATTTTATGGTCCTGGCTTTTATATTTAGATCTTTGATGCATTTTGAGTTGATTCTTGTCTAGGGAGTGAGGTAGGGGTCCTCTTTCATTCTTTTTGTTATGGATATCCAGTTCTTGCACCACCATTTTTTGAAGATACTGTTTTGTCCATTGAATGGACTTTGTAGGTTTGTCAAAAATCAATTGGTCATAGAGGGAAGGGTTTATTTCTGGTCTTCAGTTCTATTTCACTGAACAATGTGTGTATTTTCATGTCAATACCATGCTGTTTTGACCACTGTAGCTTTGTAATATATTTCAAGGTCAGGTAGTGAAATTCCTCCTATGTTGCTCTTTCTATTTAGAATGCTCTTGGCTATTTGGATGTCCTTTCCCATCCAAATGAATTTGGTAATTACCTTTTTTTATTTCACTAGAGTAGTCTGTTGGAATTTTGATTGGTATTGCATTGAATCTAGCAATCTCTTTGGGTAAGATTGACATTTTCATATTTTGTCCTTCAATCCATGAGCACAGAATGTCTTTGCATTTGTCTAGGTCTTCATTGATTTCTTTTAGTAATTTTTTTAAAAAAGTTTACTGCATATAGATCCTATACTTCTCTGGTTTAATTGATTCCTAGGTATTTGAGTATTTTTATTGCTATTATAAATGGAATTCCCTCCCGACTTCCCCCTCAGATTGCTCAATACTATTGTATAAAAACATTACTGATTTTTGCATGTTTATTTTGTATCCTGCCATTTTGCTGAACTCACTTATTAGCTCAAGTAGCTTTGTCATAGACATTTCAGAATTTTCTAAATATAGGATCATGTCATCCACAAATAGAGTTTTACTTCCTCTTTCCTATTTGGATGCCTTTTTTCCATGTCTAATTTCTCTGGCTAGAACTTCTAATACCATGTTGAATAACAACAACAGTGGTCATCCTTGTCTTGTTCCTAATCTTAGAGGGAAAGTTTCAACCATTCACCATTGAGCACAATGTTGGCTGTGGGTTTTTCATATATGCTTTTTACCATATTGAGGAATTTTCCTTCTATTACTATCTTTGAATTGTTTTTATCAAGAAAGGATGCTAGATTTTGTTGAATGCCTTTTCTGCATTGATTGAAATGATCATGTGGTTTTTTTCTTTCAATTTATTAATGTGGTGTATTTTGTAGATAGATTTTCTTATGTCAAACCAGCCTTGCACACCAGGAATAAATCTTACTTGGTTGTGATGTACAAGTCTTTTGATATGCTGTTGGGTTTGGTTTGCAAATGTTTTCTTTTTGAGAAGTTTTTAGCATCTATGTTCATTAGAGAAATTTGTCTGTGATTTTCTTTTCTTGTAGTGTCTTTATCTGGCTTTGTAATTAGGGTGATGTTGGCTTCATAAAATGTGTTGTATAATTTTCCCTCCTCTTCAATTTCTTGGGTGAGTTTAAACAGGATTGGTGTTAATTCTTTTCAAAATGTTTGGTAGAAATCATCTGTCAAACCACCTGGTCCTGGACTTTTCTTTGTTGAGAGATTTTTGATGATGGAGTCAATATATAAATGTGATTGGCTTGTTAAGTTCTTGCATTTCTTGTAGTGTCAGGGTAGGTTGTTTGTGCATTTCTAGGAATTTGTTCATTTCATCTAGTTTGTCTAGTTTATTGGCATATATTTTTCTCATAATATCCCCCTGTGGTCCTTTTTATTTTTGTGGGATCAGTTTTAACTTCCCCCCTTACATTTTAGATTGTATTTATTTGCATATTTCTTTTTTCTTTGTTAGTCTAGATAGGGATTTTTCAATTTTATTATTTCTTTCAAAAACCCACTTTTGCTTTTGTTGATTTTCTCTCTTTTTTGTTGTTGTTGTTCTCAATTTCATTGATTTCTGCTCTAACCTTTATTATTTCTTTCCTTCTGCTTATTTTTGGATTGGTTAGCTGTTGTTTTTCTAATATTTCCAATTGTTCAGTTAGAACATTGATTTATGCTCTTTCTTCTTATTTAATATACATGTTTAGTGTTATACATTTCCCTCTCAAGACTGCTTTTGCTGTACCCTATACATTTCAATAATTTATGATTTTGTTCTCATTTTTCTCAATATATTTACTGATTTCACTTACAATTTCTTCTTTGACCTGCTGATTATTTAGGAGTGTGTTGTTTACCCTCCACACTTTTGTGAATTTTAGCACTTTCTTATTATTGATTTCCAGTTTCATTTCATTATGATCTTAGAAGGTACTTTGTATAAGTTCAATCTTTTTATATATATTGAAAGCTGGATTGTGCATTTTGGTGCAATGTTCTTTATATGTCTTTTATGTCTAACTCATTTATCATGTAGTTCAAGTTCTCTGTTTCCTTGTTGATACTCCTTCTAGCTCTTCTATCTAGTTATATGTGTGGTTTGTTGAATGATTATTGTAGAGATGTTTATTTCTCCCTTCAGTTTTGCCAGAGTTTGCCTCGTGTATTTTGGGGTACCCTAAATTAGGTCCAATAAATATTTATGATAGTTATATTTTCCTGATGGATTGTTCATTTTATTAATATGTAATGGCCTTCTGTATCTCTTATAACTTTTCTTTTCAATCAGACCAGTAATTTATTAAGGAACTGAGTGAAGCGAATGGAAATGGGAGGAAACAACAGATTATGGATCTCAGGTATACTTGTGGGTCAGTCCAGGAAGAAATAGAGCATTCTTATTTGATTATTTTTAAATCATTAATAACCCCTCCCCTTGTTAATGTTCAGGGGAGGGGTCCCTGGTGTTTGCAGTTTTGATTGGTTACCCCACCCATCAATTCCCCACTGTGGGGCAGGCAATGATAAGGCCCATTGAGAGTATCTGGGGCTTTTCCTTGATTCTGGGGTAAATCAAGTTCCAAATGTGGAATTCCTGTGAGGATCTTCTAGCCACCTTTTGGTGGGGGTCTTTCCCTGGAGGATTCCAGGCAGGTTCCATGGTCACCTGTTTCACAGCCAAATTTTCTGCCAGGTCCCAGATTCATCCTCTCATTCCCTAAACTAGCTTCTCTCAATACTGAGGTATGCTACTAAGAAGGGGATTTCCCTGTTCCTAGCACGATTGGCAAGAACCCCTCAGGTTCTTTCCCTGATACAGGGCCATAAAAAGTTGAACATAGGGGATTTTCAACAGTTTTCCTTCCCTCTTACACAAGAGATCTAACTGGAGTATATGATTATAATTAACAGTCCCATTCTATGGCCACTCCTAGCCCTCTTCTAACTTCTTCTGTCTTCTAACCCTCAGTCTTGCAGAAGAAGATAGTCTCTTCCTCTTTAAAACATGTGTAGGTAGCTCATCCCAGTTCCTGAGACATCATAGTGGGAAGTCTGTGGGACTTTCTCTGGCCCTCCCTCATTCCCTGCTGTCCCTGGCTCAACTTTTGCCCACTGGCCCTTGGGTGTGAAGGTGAACTTCCACTCTAGTCTGCCGCCATCCACCAACAGATCCTGTGGGGTGTTGTAAGGCTGGAGGTCCACAATCCCATTGGAAAACCTGGACATGGGGGTAGCAGGTCTTGTAGAGTGCCCAGGACAAGTGCACATCTCAGGATGAGACTGGAGCTGAACATTAAGCCAGCCTACAGAGGTATAGAAGGGAACAAAGGATGGCCACCAAGAGCCCAGCCTGAAAAAGCTCTAACTCTTGCATTTAAAGTCTCTTTTGTCTGATATTAGTATAGTTACCCCTGCTCTATTTTTGTCACAATTTTTGTGGA
>PVKH010035483.1:0-11726 GCA_004027955.1 Chaetophractus vellerosus
GTGTTAGTACAGTGTCCCTTCTTAGAGCTAAGTAATATTCCATTGTATGTATAGATCACATTTTGTTTATCTATTCATCTATTGATGGGCATTTGGGTTGACTTCAACTTTTTGCAATAGTAAATAATGTTGCTATGAACATTGGGGTGCATATGTCTGTTCATGTCCTTGCTTTCAATTCTTCTGGGCATATACCCAGCAGTGAAATTGCAGTATCATATGGCAGATCTATAGTTACTTTTTGAGGAAATACTAAACTGTCCTCCACAATGGCTGGACCATTCTACATTTCCACCAACAATAGATGAGTGTTCCCATTCCTCCAAATCCTTTCCAGCATTTGTAGTCCTGTTTTTTTAATGGCCACCAGTCTAATGAGTTTAAGAAGGTACCTCATTGTAGTTTTGAATTGAATTTCCCTAATAGCTACTGCTGCTGATCATCTTTTCATGTGCTTTTTTAGCCATTTGTATTTCTTCTTTGGAGAAATGTCTCAAAAGTTTAAATCATTTGCCCATTTTTTAAATGGTTTGTTTGTCTTTTTATTTTTGAAATACAGGCTTTCTTTATATATGCTGGATACTAAGCTCATATCAGATATATGGTTACCAAATATTTTCTCCCATTGGGTAGGCTATATTTTCACTTTCTTGACAAATTCCTTTGATGTGCAAATGGTTTTAATTTTGAGGAGGTCCCATTTATCTATTTTTTCTTTCACTGCTTGTGATTTGGGTGTCAAGTTCATGAAGACATTTCCTATTTCAAGGTCCGGTAGAAGCTTATCTACAATATTTTCCAAAGGCCTCTATGGTCTTGGCTCTTATATTTAAATCTTTGATCCATCATGAGTTGATTTTTATATAAGGTGTGTGATGGTGTTCCTCTGTCATTCTTTTGGATATGGATGCCAGTTCTCCACGCACCATTTGTTGAGAGGCCATTCTCTCCTAGCTGAGTGGGCTTAGTGGCCTTGTCCAATATAAGATGACTGTATATGCAAGTATCTAAATTAGAAATCTCCATTCAATTCCATTGGTCCATGTGTCTTTCCTTGTGCCAATACCATGCAGTTATGACCACTGTAGCTGCATAGTATGTTTTAAAGTCCGATAATATGATACCTCCAATTTCATTTTTCTTTTTCAATATATCTTTGGCTATTCAGGTTCCCTTGCCCTTCCAAATAAATTTAATATTTAGATTTCCAATTCAGTAAAAAAATGTAATTTAGATTTTTATTGGAATTGCTTTCACTCTGTAGATTAGTTTGGGTAGGATAGACATCTTAATGAGGTTTAGTCTTACTATCCATGAACAGGGAAATTTCTTCCATTTATTTAAATCCTCTTTGATTTCCTTTAACAGTGTTGTGTGTGTTTCTGCGTATAATTCAGTTATTTCTTTAGTTAAATTTAGTCCTAGGTATTTGAATACTTTAGGTACTATTGTAAATGGTATTTTTTTCTTGATTTCCTTCTCAGCTTGTTCATTATTGATGTATAGAAATGCTACTGATTCTTGTTCATTAACCTTATAATGTGCAACTTTACAGAACTCATTTATAAGTTCTAGAAGCTTTGTTGTAGATTTCTCATGGGTTTCTATATGTAGGATCATGTCATCTGCAAATTATGAAATTTTTACTTCTTCCTTTCCAATATGGATGCCTTTTATATCTTTTTCTTGCTTCTGTGCTCAGGAAAGCAGTTCTAACACAATGTTAAATAGGAGTGGTGATAGTGGGCATTCTTGCCTTGTTCTCAAGAGAAAAGCTTTTATGATTTAACTATTGTATATGATGTGAGCTGTGAGTTTTTTAAAGATGCCCTTTATCATATTCAGAAAGTTCCCTTCTATTCCTATCTTTTGCAGTGTTTTTATCAGGAAATGGTACTGTATTTTGTCAAATGCTTTTTCTGCATCCATAGAGATGATCATGTTATTTTTTTTCTTTTGATCTGTTTATGTAGTGTGTTACATTTATTGATTTTCTTATGTTGAACTATACTTGCATAGCTGGGATGAAAGCCACTTGGTCATGATATGTTGCTGAAAATGATTAGCAGTTGTTTCTTTTTGTTGTTGTTTTTTGTTTTGCTTTTGTTTTTGAGGATTTTAGCATCTAGGTTCATTAGAGACATTGGACTGTAGTTTTCCTTTCTTGTGGCATCTTTGTTTGGCTTTGATATTAGAATAATATTGACATCAGAGAATGAGTTAGTCAATGTTCCTTCTACTTCTATTTTTTTTTGGAAGAGTTTAAGAAGAATTGGTGTTAGTTCTTTCCAAAATGTTTGGTAGAATTCACCTGTGAAGCTATCTGCTCCTGAGTTCTTTTTAGCTGGTAGGTTTTTGATGAGTGGTTCTATATTTTTACTTGTTAACAGTTGGTTGAGTTTGTCGATTTATTCTTTGGTCAATGTAGACTGTGTGTATTTTTCTAAGGATTTTTCCATTTCCTCTAAATTATCCTTCTTGTTGGCATATAATATTTCAAAGTATCCTCTTATGATACTTTTTATTTCTGCAGGGTTAGTGGTTATATCCCCTTCCTCATTTCTTATTTTGTACATTGGCATCTTCTCTCTGTTAGTCTAGCTAAGGGTTTGTCACTTTTATTGATCTTGAAGAACCAGATTTTTGTTTTAGTTTTTATTTCTTATTCTGTATGTCATTTAGTTCTGCTCTAATCTTTGCTAATTCCTTCCTTCTACTTCCTTTTGGATTAGTTTGTTGTTATTTTTCTAATTCTTCCAGGTGTGCAGTTAGGTATTAAATTTTAGTTCTTTCTTCTTTTCTGATGTATTTATTGCTATGAATTTCCTTCTCAGTACAGCTTTTGCTACATCCCATAGGTTTTCTTATGCTGTGTTCTCATTTCATTTGTTTCAAGTACTTACTGATTTATTTTGAAATTTCCTCCTTGACCCACTGTTTAAGACTGTGTTGTTTAACTTCCATATCTCTGTGCCTAGTCTATTTTTCTGGCCCTTATTGATTACCTGATTCATTCCATTGTTGTCCAAGAAATTACTTTCTATAACTTAAATCTTTCTGAGTCCATTGAGAATTTTTCTGTGGCCCAGCATGTGATCTATTTTTGGAAATGATCTATATGAGCTCGAGAAGAATGTATATCCCACTGTATTTGAGTGTAGTGTTCTGTATATGTCTATTAGGTTCAGATCTGCTAAACAAAAACAAAGTATTTGTTTCTTTGTTGATTCTCTGTTGAGATTATCTGCCTAATGGTGATAATAGTGCATTAAAATCCTCCAATATAATTGTAGAGGCATCTATTTCTCCACTTAGTTTTTCCAGCATTTGCCTCCTGTATTTTGAGGCACCATGCTTAGGTGCATAAGTCCCTATGATTGTTCTTTCTTCTTGAAAAATTACCTCTTTTACTAATATGTAGTGTCCATCTTTGTCTCCTGCAATAGTTTTGCATTTGAAGTCTATTTTGTCTGATATTAATATAGATATTCCTGCCCTTTTTGGTTATTGTTTGCATGTAATATTGCTTTCCAGCCATTCACTTTCAACCACCTTGAATACCTGGGTCTAAGGTGTGTTTCCTGTAGACAGCATATTGATGGATTATATTTCCTCATCCATCCTGCCAATCTGTATTTCTTGACTGCTGAGTTTTATCCATTAATGTTTAGAGTTATTACTCTCAAGGAATGACTTAAATTAGCCCTATTTTCTTTGGGTTTATTTATATCATATGTTGTTATTTCTCTTTTTGTCTTTTTAGTTGTTCTTACCCTCTCCTCCAACTCTCTCTCTCCTGTTTTTCCATTTAACCTGCAGAACTCCCTTTAGTAGTTCTTGAAGGGCAGGTTTCTTATTGGCATACTTTCTTATTTTCTGTTTATCTGTGTATATTTTCAACTTCCCATGATTTTTTAATAACAGCTTTGCTGAATAGAAAATTCTTGGCTGGATGTTTTTTTCTTTCAGCACATTAACTATGTCATATGACTGCTTTCTTGCATCCATTGTTTCAGATGAGAAATCAGAACTTAATCTTACTTAGCTTTTCTTCTATGTGATGGTTCTCTTTTCTCTTGCTGCCTCCAGTATTTTCTGTTTTTCTTGAGCATTGGACAGTTTGTCAAGTACTTGTCTTAGAGTAGGCCTTCTGTGATTTTTACTGTTTGTGATGTGCTGCACTTTCTGGACATGCACCTCCATCTCCCTCAATAGGGTTAGGAAGTTTTCAACCATTATTTCCTCCAACACTCCTTCTGTCCCTTTTCCATTCTCTTCTCCCTCTGGCATGACTACAATGCATATGTTTGTGTGTTTTGTGTTGTCATTCAAATACCTAAATCCCTGCTGGAATTTTTCTATCATTTTGTTTATCTGTTCTATCTGTTTGATTTCAGATGTACTGTCTTATACACCACTAATTATTTCCTCTTCCTGTTCAAATCTGCTGTTATATGCTTCCAGAGTATTTTTTATTTCTTCAATTGCACCATTCATCACCATCATATCCACTATCTTTTTATGTATGTTTAACATTTCTTCAGTATGTTCTCCTAATGTCTTCTTAATATCTTTAATCTCTTCCTTCACTTCATTAAGTTGGATAATGATATTTGTTTGGGCAGCTTTGATTAGTTGTTCAGTGTTCTTCATCTCTTCCTGGTTTTTATTTTGTTCATTGTAGTGGATCATGTCTTCCTACGCCTTGGTATGTTCTGCAAATTTTTGTTGACTTCTGGTCATCTTTTTGTCTTGATGTGTTTATTCAATTGATTAGCTTCTCTGTCTACTATAGGGTTTTATTTAATTGCTGTTTTTGAGCGTGAGTTAAGTTTTCTCTTTGAGACTTTTTCCCTCTTATTCTATTTACTTGCTGTTGTCTATGTTCCCTTGAAGGAAAAAGATTAGGGCTAGACAAAATGAAATTGGTAAGTAAAGAAAAAGGATAATGGTAATAATAATGGGAAAAGTTAGTAAAAGAGCTATATAGGACCTAAGAAAATAAATATTTAAATCATGTAAGTTGTGTAGAGTAATGGGAATAAAAAAGTGGAGTACCAACAGTGAAATGGGAAACTGAATAGAGATAGAGAAAAATATGTAGAATGAATTAAAAGGCCAGTATGCTGAAGAGAGAGGGAAGGAGAAAATGAAAATAAAAAGAAAGAAAAAACATTTTAAAAGAAAGAAACCTGAATAGATGAGACAGAAAAAAACAGAAAAACTGAGGACTAAACAAAGAGATGTGGAATGTAAGAACAACTTCAGAATGCAGAAGATAGAAAGATGAAGGGAGGAAAAGAGATGGTGTTGGTGAAAAAAATCACTATACACAGAAAAGTGGAAATCAAGGAAAAAGAATCACAGCAAGCAGGAAACAAGCCAACAGTACTTAATTTTTTTTAAAAGTTGGGAGGGGGGTGAGGAAAAAGGAAAGATAACAGGAAAACAAACAAAAAAACCGACACCAGTAAGCAGTCAAACAAAAACTAAAGAAAAACAGCCTTCTTTCTTAGACCCCTGAGGAGCATCTCAGGCTGCCATTGTTCATCAATTACCCTGCAACCTGACCTCTGCAGGTTTTGAAGCGGGTTTCAGTGAGTAAACTAAGTTAAATTTTAAAAAATAATAAGCTTTTTTTTGGAAGAATAAGAGACCCAAGGGAAGCTATTACAAAAATAATGTCTATGTTTTCCCTGTCTTAAAGTATCAGCTGGATGTTTGATATCCTGGTGGATCACTACTTTAAGAGGATCCACGTATTGAACTAAGGACCTCATATATTCAAGGCAGAAACTCCTCCACTGAGCTAAACTTTCTTGCTAGGTCAGTTAGCTCTTCAAAAAGCTATCCAGTCACTTTCCCTCAGGCAGTTTTGACTCTTTGCAGTTGCATTGATTCTTGCTGCTTAGGAGTCTGTCCCTGCCAGCCCCCTTTATGTTCTTATTGCTTTTATCCTAGGGCAGCAGTATGCAATAGCCTGTATGGGAGCAGATCCCCCCTCACCACCTCTGGTGAGGTTGAGTCCCCTTTTGAAATTCAATTGAGACCCTGATGAGTGAACTCTGCAGAAAAATGACTCTCAACCCTCTTCTAGACCATCCCCTCCTCCAAGGGGTCCCTAAATAGCCTCTTGGAAGGTTATTAAGTGCTTCCTACTGCCTGCTTCCCTTAGCAGAGTTAAAATTTTCATAGCTTTCATCACAGGACTAATCAATTTGGTGACTCCACCCTCTCCTAGGGCAAATTGAGCCACCTTGAGCTGGTTGGTATGCTCCCCAGAGCTCAAAGAGGGTCAAGAAAACCAAACCCACAGAAAGTAAACCCCTTTCCACCATTTACCAGAATTTTCCAACTTTTGGAGAACTCTTACTCCTGCTGGGTGGCTGGCAATGGGGTTCAGGGCTTACAAAAGCTTTTTGCCTTGACAGTGGGGGTCAGCTCTCTGCAGTTTCCAGCCACAGGGACTAAAAACTCACAGTTTTACCTTGAGTGATTTATCTCTTCATCCATCTCCCTCTGGATCAATGCCTCACAGCACCCCTCTCTGTGGGTTCCCAGAGCAGCTCACTCAGGGAGGATCTCCCCTCCACTTGGCCATTTTCTTGTGAGAGAGATAGTGAGTGCCCAGTTAAACAGATGCCATCTTGCCACCTCTCCTCTTTTTAAACACTTTAAAGATGTGTGTTTCAGGTCACATTTCAGGCAGTGAAATTATTCTGAATGATACTGTAGTGATGGACGCATGACATTGTACATTTGTCAAATCCTTTAAAATTATACAGTACAAAATGTAAACCATAATCTAAATTATAGACTTTGGTTAGTAGCAGCGTTTCAATATTAGTTCATCAATTGTAACAAATGAACCACATTAATGTAAGATGTTAATAATAGGGAAAATTATGTGTGTGAGTGTATATATGAATTCTATGGGAATTCCCTATACCTTCAGTGTATTTTTTCTCTAATTCTAACAGTTATTTCAAAATAAAATTTATCATTACATAAAGAAGATGTGCACTTCACAACTGACTTCCATGTTCCTGTTATGTTAACTGTAAGTCTTTGTTTCTTTCAAATCAGAGTCTTCCTCACCCAGATGCTTCTGAAATTCTCCCTATATATCTTTAATTTTTATCTCTCTTACATGGATGTGTTTGGGTCTTCTTTTGGCTTTATTTTGTTTGTGATTCACAGTATTTAAAAAGAGGTAGGTTGATGTCCTTTTTCAGGATTTGAAAGTTCTTGGTGATTATCTCTTCAAATATTTCACCTCTCCCATTCTCTCTTTTGTCTATCCTCTTTGAACTTCAGTTACTCATATATAAGATTTTCTCACTGTATCTTATATATTTCCATTCTTTTTTCCTATCTATATTTCAATTTGAATATTTTCTATTGACTTAACTTTGATTCACCTTTTTAAAATCCTTTATCATATTTTTAAAATATCAATTTGATTACATACATGTTGTATTAAAAATATAGGGAATTCTCATATTCCCCTCCCCCCACACACACATTCCCACATAAACATCTTTCATTAGTTTGGCACATTTGTTACAATTGATGAATACATATTGAAGCATTGTTACCAATTGTCAACTATAGTTTACATTATAGTTTACACTCTGCCCTGCACAATTTTACAGGTAATGACAAAATGTATAAAGTCTATATCTATGATTGCAATGTCATGCAAGACAATTCCAATGTCCTCAAAATGCCCCCATATTAAATCTATTCTTCCCTCTCCTTCCCCTCACAACCTCTGGTGGCTCCTGCTTTTATGTCAATGATGAAAGTTCTTCCATTGCTACAATAATAATAAACCTATAATAGAATAATAATAAGTCTACACTATTCCATGATGTGCTTGTCTGTGATGGGGAGTAGGGGGGAGTGTTGGGTCCTCTCATTTTCATATGTGTACCTTCTGTTCTTGTGAATCTTAAATTTTTCTACTCACAGATCTAGAGATTGAGGATAGATGTGTATCAGATGGGCATTCTGCTCCATGTAAATGAGGCCTGTTCCCACAATAAAAGCCCACAAACAATGGATTGCCCGGGAAAAGTTTTCTGTTCTAGTCAGATAAAGAAAATAGATGATGTCAGTCTTCACTAAAATAGACATCTGTATATTGTCATCATCTCTAAGTTTCCTTATTATTTCAACTGAAGCAAGTACTCACCTGGCAATGAAAGAGGCTGGGATAGGGAAGGACCCATAAGCTTCTTTCTCAGAATACAGACACCCAAGCAGCAACTGGCAACACTGCACATGCCTGGATCCCAGACCCCTGTCAGATGCACTCCTGGAGCCAGGTGTTTTGTTACCATCCTTAGGGTCACTCCTCATCTTTCCATATTCATTTCTTCTGTTTGTTTTTTTTTTTTAAATTAGTTTTCCTCTTTCTCCATTTTCTTTCTGTTATTTTTATCTTCTTGTCCTATATTTCCTCAATTATTCCTTTTGCATTTGATTATATCTTTATTTTCTCTCACAAGTTATTTCTGTCCCTAAATTGTTTGCTTTTGTTCCACCTTTCTATCTTCCTTATTGTTCCCTTTTTGGTCCTCATTATTTCAAAGTTATATCTTTTTCACTTTGTTCTCTCATTTTGAACTGCTTTAATACCTATCTTTCCATTCAATGCCTGTCAATACCCATCTTTCCACTAACTCTGAGAAAATGGATTGTTTTACCCCTTTCAAGATATAATAAGTGAGGAAGGTGTTTCCAAGTGTTTTACTCCAGTGGATTTTCCTATAGATTGGAAATGATTAATGTACTTGTCAGTGCTATGCCTTCCTCATGACTGTTACCTTCTTGGAGATTTATTAAGCCTGAACTATTATTGCCACTTTTATTCTTCAGTTTTGATGGACTTCAGAATGAAGAAATGCAAACTCAGTACAGTCAAATGCTTATTTGATTACAGCTCAGTGTTGTGACTCAAACATGGCTGAGGCATTGGTGGAAGCCCTGTCAGGTCAAAGATGAAGGCAAATACCTTGGTGCTGTGGCTTGGCTCAGTGCTACAGCTCTGCTTGGTGTTGCAACTCTGTGTTTATTTGACTGGGGTGAAGATGGAAGTGCACTCAGGCTTTGGGGGCTGCACTAGATATTAGTTGATTGTGTCACCACCCCTGGGGGTGGTGCCTCAAATTGTGATGTTCTGACTGGTCGATCACTGGGTTCACATGAGAACATTGATTAGGGTTTGGAGACTAAATTAGCATTTTATGTTAATAGGGTTTGGTACCTGGGAGGTGATGATTGGATGATTATTAATTAGGGTAAGGGATCCTATTGGTTGAAAAATCTCTTATCCCATTCATTGCCTCAGGATTCCTTATCCACTTTGTTGGCTCAGAATCCCTCTGCAACAATTCAGCTACCAGCCCACTCCTTCATTCTCAACTTTTTCTTTTATGGGAGGTAGGAAACAGTTTCTGATTCTGGAACTTCCTGTTGTTCAGGGGCATAATTAAAAGGGGCTGGGGTTTGAGCAAATGTTTGAGCAAAGGGTCTGGTGGTTAGATCCAGTTTCTCCAGGGCAGTTTGGAGTACAATCTGAAATTTAAGGACCTGCAGTTGAGAAGACATGAGTTTGGTGAGAACGTTGAGAAGGGGTGGGACAAAGAGAAGGAGCAGGATGTTATGAGGGGAGTTACAAGTGGGAGGAGAGGTAGGATGTTTCACTGGAGAATAGAGTTGCAATTGTCCTCATGCTTCCACTTTTCAGCATCTTGCTTCTCTTCTTGTATTATGTTCTAGATTTTTCCTGACCTGTTAACATAAATACAGCATTCCTCTCCCAGGAATGCACAGATGTCTCCCTGCCCTTCCAAAATGGAATCTAAGACCCTTCTCTTCTTGAGGACCACAAGTTCCAGAGATTGGTGTGGGCATCCAGCTCCTCCAATCCTTGAATTAGGTGGCCATTGATACATTGGATTTGGGCTGAGAGCTTTGCAATAGCATCAGAGGCAATGCCTAATCTGGTGGTTCCCATGACTATCCCCTCAAGTATTCCTGAAGTGGCTAAGAGAGGGACAAGAGACAAAACTCATCTTGCTCTTTATGGCAGTCACAACCTGGAGTGGAAGCTGGACTGGGGTAGTGTCATTCATGAACTTCATTGCAGTGATGAGAAGGTCAGGAGCACAGCTGCCAGACCATGATGGAGGGATGGTGTGGGAAGCTGAATGACCACAAATAAAGAAGAACCCAGAATTAATAGGGAAGGACAAGAAGAAAGAAATGTTCACTTTAAGTTCTAACTTACCCCTATTACCACCAGTCTTTCCACTAGTGGCAGTGGATATGTTTACTTGGATTTCAGACTATAGGTTTCAGAAGAACCCTATACTAGGTTAGGGACAATGGTATTATTCCCCATTTCAGGCCAAAAGCAACCCCTGATGTGGTCCCAGGCTAGAGTTGTGTTTTTAACATAGATCTTGTGGCAAGTGCTATGGGTGTAAGTGGTGTTGATGAGGTGGTATTTGAATATTGGCTACTGGGTCTGCCCTGGCAAAATCCCCAATTGGTGTTAGTATTATCCTGTAGGGTTGAGTTATCCCATTGGGTGGTAGCTAGGGCCACTTGATGGGTTTGCAATACATCCAAGATACAAGTCTATGTGGTTGCTTAGAGATTTGGATGGTGTGTATGCAGGTGTCCAAGGAGCCTCCCTGGGGGCATGTGCCATTATAGGAGAAGCAAATGGGGAATATGGTCCCAAAGGTGTTTAGTTCAGTGTATAGGATGTCAGTAAATAAGAAGTTAAGGTTTGCTGCACTGTATCAGATGTTAACTTTCTCTAGCTCTGACTATATGTCTTCAGATGTTAGTAGTAGCACATGGTTTGCCAACTTTCCTTCAGTCTCAGAAAGGAGGATGTCTTTGGCTTAGAGCAGTCAATTCTTTTTCCCTTGGTGTGTATCCCCCCTCCTTTTAACTAGTAAGCTCCCTTTTACATCCATTAGTTGGTTGACCCACATAGATGGGGGTGAGGGGTAGGGAATGAATTTCTGCTCCTGGCTTATACAGAGCCAGCAGGAAGATAGGTTGTAGAAGGTAATGGCTTCTTCAGCTACTGGGGAGAATAATTAAGACTGTAGGATGGCTTCAAATGCCAACCTCAGCAAGAATAGGTAGGAGCAAGAGAAGGAAAACATGACTGCATTTAGAGAAAGAGAAAGATGCACAAAAGGAACATTAAAAATTACTTCATGGAAAGATCCAGCAAGGAAGAGGTTGAGGGTCTTCATCATTAAGTGAACTCTTTCCAGAACAAGAATGTGAGATCTTTGAAGGGCTCACAGGAATAAGTAGGGGTTTGTGGAATTTCAGCAGCAGGTCCTGTAACAATAAAGGGTTTGACATGAGTGATGTGTGTCATCGGTGCTTTTCGGCGATGACACTACTCACAGGGACCGGGGACCGGCTGCCGGCGTTGTTCAGCGGTGACCCTGCTGGCCGTGGGGTTTCGGCTTGCCACCCCTGAGGGGCCTCCCAGCCATCTGGAGGCAAAGGGGTCTTCAAGTGGCCCTCCCAAACCAGATAAGAGACGAAGGGGAACAGTGAGAAAGGGAAGAAGGGGGAAAAGGGGGGTTGTCGGCTCACTGGCTCAGGGCTCCAAGCTGGCCAGGCTCAGGCACCCCGAGCACAGCAAGTCGACTGGCTCACCGGGCACAGGCGTCCCAGTGTGC
>PVKH010035484.1:0-11724 GCA_004027955.1 Chaetophractus vellerosus
TAAATTTCCATTTCAGAAATAAAAAGAAAAAACTTTTTCTATTGTGCAGCCCATGGTGTAGTTTGTGGTTTCTGCCTTCTGACTGGACACAGAAGGCCACAGAATCGGTACTGGGAGCAGTCCCCGGAAATGGGATTTGGGGATTGATGTCCTCCTGCCCTTGGACTTCAGCACTATGCTGTGCTCTTTGCAATAACAGGACTGAAGCAGGAGATAGCACTACAGACTCTTCAGATATAGAAGGATAAGATGGGAATACTATACAAACAACTTGACACACATAAAGTTGACAACTTCGATGAAATAGGTCAATTCCTCAAAAAGTTCCAACTATCACAATTCACCTAATATGGAACAGATAAATTTGAAAAGTAATATAACTATTAAGGAGACAGAATTGTCATTTTGAAGCTCCCAAAAAAGAAATCTCCAGGCCCAGATGGTTCCCCTGCAGAAGTCTTTCAAACATTTAAAGAATTAGCACCAATTCTATACAACCTCTTCCAGAAAACAGAAGAGGAAGGAATACTTCTCAATTCATTTTATTTATTTTTTTTAAGATTTATTTTTTTTTTATTACATATCCCCCCTTTCTGGTTGTTCTTGCTGTGTTCATCTTTGCACTCTTCCGTGTCTGCTTGTCTCCCCCCGCTGCGGTGACCCGCCGAGTCAGCTCACCGCACAGCGGTCTGCCCTGCTCACGGCGGCTTGCCCTGCCCACAGCGGCTTGCCTTCTCAAGGTGGTCTGCACGCTCAAGGGGGCCCTGGGAACTGAACCCAGGGCCTCCTATGTGGTGAACCGGCACCCTACCAATTGAGATACAGCCGGCCCTTCTCAATTCATTTTATGAAGCTAGTTTTACCTTGATACCAAAAACCAAAGATCTTATCAAAAAAGAAAAAAAAAACAACCAAAAAATTACAAATTAACATCTTCCATGACTATAAACATGAAAATCCTTAAAAAAATAGAATTCTGCAATATATAAAAAGAATTATACACTATGTGCAAGCAGATTTATAACCCCAAACTGGTTTGAATATTCAAAAATCAGTCAATGGAATCCACCCTATTCTCAGGGGAAGGAAGAAAAATAACATGATTATATCAACTAACATAGAAAAGGCTTCTAACAAAATTCAACACCCATTCATTATAAAAATCTCTTGACAAAATAGAGATAAAGGGAAAATTTCTCAACTCAATATAGAGCATCCACAGACACCTCCAGCTAACATCTTTAATGGTAAATAACTGAATGTTTTCCCTTTAAGTTAGGGAGCAAGACAAGGAGGTCTCCTTTGCCACTCTTACTCAACATTGTACTGGAAGTTCTAGCCAGTGCAAGAAAGTAAGAGAGGAAATACAAGACAGACAAGTAGGAAAGGAAAAAATCAAACCGTCCCTTTTTGCAGATGACATGACTATCATAGAAAATCCCAAAGACTGCACATTAAAAAAATATCTAAAACTACTAAATGAGTTCAACAAGGTCACCACATAAAAAAATCAACCCTTCCTAAAAAAAAAAAAAATGATTAAAAATTGAAAAAAAAAAATCTACCCTATTTCTATAGACTAGTGATGAACTGGCAACCAAAATTTAAAATACAAAATACCATTTACATTCACTCTGAAAAATTAAATACTTAGGTATTGCAACCAAACAAAATTGTGCAGGACTTACATGCTAGAAACAAAATGCTTATGAAAGAATTTAAAGATCGAAAACAATGAAGGCACACGTGTTCACAGATTGGATGATTCAGCATAGTAAAGACAGCAATTCTCCCCAAATTGATAGACAGGCTTAATGCAATTCTCATCAAAATCCCGGTAAGAGGTTTTGTGGGCATGGACAAGATTATTCTAAAATCCATATAGGAAATGAAGGAACTAGAAAAACTCGAGCAATTTTGAAGAAGAATTAAGTGGGAGGAGTCAGTCTACCTGATTTCAAGACTTATTATATAGCTACGCAATCAAGACTCGGTGGTATTGGCAGAAGGATAGACACATAGATCAATAGAGCAGAATTAAGAACCCAGAAATAGACCCACAAAAATGTACCCAATCGATTTTGACAGAGGTACAAAATCAGTTCAAATGAGGAATGAGAGCCTTTTCAACAAACAGTGCTGGAACAATTGGACATCCATGGGCAGAAATAATGACCCTCAACCTCAACCTTGTACCTTATCCGAAAACTAATTCAAGATGTAAAACAGGCTTAAATGTAAAATGGACAACTGTGAAACTTCAGGGGAAAAGAGAACATCACCAAGATCTAGGGCCAGGCAAAGGGCCCTTAGAATTGACCGAAAGCACGAGCCATAAATGCAAAATTTTACTACTTGGACCTCATAAAAATTAAAAATGTTTGTTTCTATGGAAGCCCCTGATAAGAGGATGAAAACACTAAATATTTGGAAGCCACATATCCAACAAAGAACTCGTATCTAGATTAAATTATTACAAAAATTTAACAGTAAAGAACAAACAAAAAACCCAATTAGAAAATGAGTAAAAGTCAATAAGAGACATTTCACCGAAGAAGTTAAACAGATGGCAAATAAGCACATGAAAAGATTTTAAATATCATTAGCCATCAGGGAAATGCAAATTAAAACCCCAATGCGGCAACACTACACACCTATGGGATGGCTGAAACGAAAACTCAGGGCAGTACCAAACGCTGGTGCGGACGCGGAGCTGGAGCTCTCTCACGCATCGTCTGGGGGTAATGTAAAGCAGTACAGCCATTCTGGAAAACGGTCTGGCAGTTTCTTTTAAAAAATTAAGTACGATTCTCCCATTTGACCCAGCAGTTGCACCCGCAGGCATCCATCCCAGAAAAATGAAAACTTATGTTTGCACAAAAGCCTGTGCAAGAATGTTCATAACTGCTCCATTTGTAACAATCCCAACCTGCAATCAGCCCAGATGTCCTTCAACAAACAATTGCCTGAACCAACGGAGGCCCATCCTCACCATATAAATTAAAAGGCACTGGCTATTGATGCCCACAATGACGTGGATGAATCTCCAGGGAATTCTGCGCAGTGAAAAAAGTCAATCCCCAAGGTTACGTACTGTCTGATACCGTTTATTTAACAGACTTGAAATGACAAAACGAGAGAACAGGAGAACAACTTAGCGGGTGCAGGGGGCTCGGGGGCAGGGAGGAGCAGGAGAGCAGGGGGGCGGTGTGTGGCCAGGCGGGTGCCTCCTGGAGAGGGGCTGGTCAAGGTCAACATCCCAACAGTGATTTCCAAGGTGCTGCCCTTGGGGAAGCTGGGGGAAAGGTACGGGGCCTCTCTGCATTGCTTCCTACAACAACATGTGACTCTATCATGACCTCCAAACAAAAAGATTCATCTACAAAAACAGAAAAAGAAGCAAATAAGTCAGCAGAGAGGACTGAAAGAGGAAGAGCCTTCCCAGCAGGGTCTGTGGTTCCCTCAAGGCCAGGCCCCGGCCCCTGAGTGCCGAGCCCACCCCTGGGGTAACGCTCACTCGGCACAGACCGTCTGGCCTGGACGCCGTTCTCTTCTTCTTCACTTATGTGCCCTTATGGTCAAAGGAAATTGTGCATCGTCGCCAGCCATACAGGGGAGGCCCTGTCATTGCTGAGCAGAAGTGGTCATTGGCCATAACGAAACGGTGAGAACCAGGAAGCCCTGCTAGCCCCCTCGCTCGGTGGGGAGCCCAAGCAGGGAAGGGCCTTGGAACGGTCGCCCCGAGCCAGCCCCAAGACTCCCCGAACCCGCACCTCACCCAGATGGGAAGCGGTGTGGGCCCCAAACCTCGGCGGCCAGGCCTGTCTCCCACCTTCAGACTCCGTGACCGTGAAGGAGCCGCTAAGGCTCTCTCAGCCACGTTCTCCTTTTTACCAAGCGGGGCTCACGTCCATTTCTTCAAAGGACCATTAGACGGCAGGTGCAAGCTGCGCCTGGGCTGCTTTCCTTCCTTCAGTCAAACCCGGACCCCCCAAGTCCCTTCGACCATCTGCCGCCTGGGGGGGTCCCCCACACCAGGTCTCTGGCAGGTGCGCTTCTGCCCTGCGCGGTGAGCTCCCCTGGGCAAGCAGCCGCAATCACTGGTGATCGGACCAGGTCCAGGAAGCCCCTCCCTCGTGACCCTCCCCTCCCCTGACTTCCCAGTTTAAGGCCAACTGAGGAAGCAAATCTTCATTCCTTGGCTTCTCAGAATCCTCGCGCAGACCACAAGGTCAAGGCAGAAGCTCCGTGCTAGCATTCATTAGCCTTGTTGTCAGAGAGCCTGCTTTCAGCCCGGGCAACAGAATTAGGTGGTTAAAAGGCACACTACTTTGAACTGGCCCTGACATTCATTCTGTTTTTCCCAGTGAGCTGATGTTATCTTTCTAAGTTGCATCCTGTCTCTCACTGCATTTGGGCAGATAACATCTCTTGTTTCATTCTTACAGAAAGATTTGCTGTGGGAAAGGACCAGCCTGTCACCTCTCAGAACACGGCCTGTGCCACTTGTCTGAGATGGCCTTCAGCTCCCAGCCACTTTGGATACTGGGAAGCCAACTGGGTATAAATACATCGTCTACTGGCCCTGGTAAATCTCATTGAAAAATGCTATCCGCGGCCAATCAGCCCAACTGCTATAAATAGTCCATCAAATACCCTGATATTTAGAATATATTGTACATTTTGTTTTAAAACTCTTAGGCTAAATAACTGATGTTTCTAACCAATTCACACCTTCGGTTTAATTAGGTCCATCATTTAAAAACACTGTTTATGGAGCAACAAATTTCCTGATAGGTTGTTTTTACATTTAGGAGAACATGGATTGTGAACCTGGTTTCTGACAGGCATTATGACTGCAGTAAATATTTTGACAAAAGAAACAGTGGTGTAAAGCACACAAGAGAATTACCGAAGTGGGTGAGGCCCAGGCTTACATAGCTTTTTCGTTTTCACTGCGGGCTTGAAGGCAAATATATCATTAAGAACATGGGGTGGAAGCACTGGTTTCCTTTTTCCGCTGGCCTCTTAGACAGCCCTCTACCGCAGAGCTTGTTACCTACCTTCATGAAGGATGGTGTATTTCCAGCCATGGACGCTCCGATTCAGAAGCCAGTGCCCTGATCTGAGCCTGAGAAGACATCCAGAGGTCCAAAGGGGACACCAGAGCTTGCCACCCCGACAAGACGGCCCACGGGCTCCTCCCTACACTCTGCGGGGAGCCTGCTACAGGGCCCAGAAAGCATCTCGGCATCGTCCACCGGGTTCTTCTCTGGGGGCAGCATCTCGGGGGACAGATGCTGCGTGCGCCTTAGAAAATGAAATAAACGAGGAAGGCTTCTCATTGCTTGGCCCCTGAGCCAACTCCCAAGTTCAACTGAGAAAAACACCATTTCTCGCAACCTAGAGGAGACTCAAGCAGAGGTGAGATTTGGGCTGGCTCAGAAATAGGAAGTGAATTATTTTCTATACATTACTAAATGCCCAGTAACCACCGTCAGAAAACAGGAAGAGAAAGAAGCAGAGAAAAAAACGGAGCCACAGCCCAGGGCCTTGTGCAGTACCTGGGATTACTGATAAGCAGAGGCAGCTGCCTGGAAGCACAGGTGTGCCCACTGCCTTGGTGACGTCGTGGCTCTGCACGGGCCATTGAAAAGTGGAGCAAGGGCGGCCGTCTTCCTGGCTGTGTGGTTGGAATGAGCATTCGCAGAGCCTCCAAGCATAACCGGGGAGCATCCTGAGGGTCCCGAGTGAGCACCTCCATTGCCGGATCCCTGTGATTCTGTCTTTATTTAGATTTTTGATATTTTGTTCATCATGGATTTGTTCGCATTAATTTTTATTTTTTAAATGTTACGTCAAAATATCATCTCAAAATATCAAAATACGCCAGAGAAGGGTAGACATGGAATTACCAGATGACCTGGCAATCCCACCCCTAGGGACATAGCACAAAGAATTAAAAGCAGAGCCTCAGACAGATGCTTGTACTCCAAGGTTTGTCGCAGCTTTATTCACAAGAGCCCACAAATGGCAACGACCCAAGTGTCCAGTAACAATGACTGGAGAAACAGAATGTGGTCTGTCCATACAATGGAATCTAATTCGGCCGTAGAAAAGAATCACGCTCTGATATAACAGACATCGGCTTTAAAATCAGTATGTTGAGTGAAATAAGCCAGACACAAAAGGACAAATGTTGTAAGATTCTTATATCAAATATCTAGAATAAGCAAATTCCTAGAGACAGAAAAGAGAGTAGAAGCTCACCAAGGGCTCGGGTGATGGGGAAAAGAGAGTTGTTACTTAAGGGGCATAGAGTTTCTGCTTGGAGCCCACTCCACCGAGGCCAGTGTCCACTCTGATTTGTCGGCGCCTGCCCCTGGCCCATTGTTAAGTAGTTTACGTATCTCCCCAGGCCAGAGCCGTCATGTAAGCAGAGCATTAAGGGTCTGGGGAAGACTTCCCAGAGGAAATGACGAGACGGGGCATTGCAGAATGCATAAGAGTTTGAGGGACAGAAGAAACAGCAAGAGGCAAGTTAGGGAGGCTCGAAAGTGCCCAACACTGGCATCGAGATTGGGGAGGAAGAGGGGGTCTCTGGGAGGGGCTAGCACTAGCCTGCAAAACACCTGGAATATGCTGCCAAAGAGCCTGGACTTCCTCCCAGGTTGGGGGAGAACAACCCCCCCACACCCCCCCCCCCCCGCAAAAGCTTCTAAGCAGGAAGGCTCGGGGCTAGAGAGCAATGGAGGAGGGGGGCTGGGGGAGGCCTGAGCCATCACCACACCCACTCCTCGCAGGTTACTGGGCAAGATGTTAACCCCACTTAACCAAGGAGGTCCTCGGGAAAGAATGTCTCACCACTTCCTGAAAGTGAAAGATTCCCATCTGCCTTTACCCAAAGTTGCAGTTTTCAGGCACTTTAAGATAAATTAATGAAAAACTCTCCTATACAATAGCTACTTAAGATCCCTGGGGTTGATTAAAAATAAATATCTCAACAGATGAATGGATAAAGAATATATGGTATATCCATACAATGGACTATTACTTGGCAATAAAAAGGAAAGAAGCTCTGCTGCATAGTTCAACATGGATCCATCTGAAAAACGCGGCGCTAAGCAAAAGGCGCCAGACACAAAAGACCACATATCGTATGATCCCATTTCTATGAAATGGCCAGAAAAGGCCAATGTATAGAGACAGGAAGTGGCTCCATGGTTGCCAGGGGCTGAGCAGGGGGAGGAAGGGGGAGCGACAGCTATAGGTACCTTTTAGGGCAATGAAATGTTCTGGAATTAGATAGCAGTGATGGCTGCACAACGTTGTAAATACACTAAAAACCACAGGCTTGTGCATTTTAAAAGAGTGAGTTTTTATGGTTGTGAATTATAACTCAATTTAATACACAGATAAGCAAGTCCCCCCCACCCCCGCCTTCTAATTTTTCTAAGCCCCATGATATGACGACTCTCCAGAAAATGCAACTTGACCGATGCACCAAGCCGGTGGCAAGAGTCACCAAAAAAAAAAAGGGGGAAAAAAAAAAAAAGAATTTCCGAAGAATTCTTATCTTCTCAGACCTTTCTTCCCCCAAGGAAACAAAAAAAGATATTTCACTCGCTTGCCAAGAGCAAGGCTCACTCGGCAATTGCCGTCTGCTGGAAGAAAGCTATCCGTGTGGCTACAAAGTAGAGCAGCAAGACCAGAGGCCACGTTAGACAGCCTGCATGTCGGAGGGACAACAGCTCACTCGCGGGCAGGGCCACCCCGAGACGCCACGGCCAGGGAGAATGAATGATCCCCTGCCTTTGGGGTCCTGTCCCGGGACCTTCCCCGGCCCCAACTGCACAGTCACATGGCAGAAAGCCCAGGGAGGGGTGTTGCTGCAGCTGGGCTACCGCCCCTTCCTGCACCGCAGAGCAGGGCCACCTGACTCCCTGGGGGCTGAGCAGGGAGCTGGCCCTGGGGACCCGGCCCCACCCCGCGCAGGAACCCAGCAGCTTCCCTGTGCCCCGGAGGAGTCAGAGCAGTAGTGGCTCTAAGAGGATCCTCTCTGGGCTCCCGCCGAGGCTCCGTCCCTCTGGCCACATCCTGCTGCCATCCTCAGTGACCCTCTTCAAAGGACCGTACCTAGAACAGCGCCTGGCAGAGTGGACATCCCCAAAAAAATGGGTTAAACGAGTGAACGTGAGTGGATGCGTGATTTCTCAAGAGCACGCGTGTACACAACACGCATCTTAACAAAGGACCACGGACCTGGTCAGCAGCAGGCTGTTACCGTCCAGAGGCCAGCAGCCTGGTGGGTGCCTTCTCCCTTTGTCCATCTGTCCAGTTCCCCCCTTAAGGACACCTGTCCTACGGGATTAAAGGCCCACCCTACTCCAGTTTGGCCTCGTTTTAATTAACGACATCTTCAAAGACCAATTTCCAAAGAAAGTTGCATTCTGAGGTTCTGGGGGTCCGCATCCAAACGCCTTTTGGGGGAGCACAATTAGCGAAGAAACAAGACCATGCAAGTTCAGGTCAAGCCAGATGGCCAGCTCTTCTCCTCCGGACAGACGAGATGGGCGACACAGCACTTCTCTGGTTCCGCTGCCCACGTTACACGCGACCAGTGAAGCCCTGTGTCCCCTCACGTGCCCCAGCACGGTCAGCCCTCGGCCCCTACTTGCGGCACAACTGACCATACCAAACCCACTGGGCCAAAGTCGGGCCTTGCTTTGGGAGCCGGAGAAGCCCACAGACTAGCTGGGAGCTGCCTGGAGGGGCAAACTTGGAAGGTTCCAAACCCCAGTCACATCAGCGCCAAGTGTGGCCACGCAGGCTTCCTGCGGGGGCGGCAGCCGGGGAAGGAGCCCTCCCCGGGGCTCAGCAATGCCCTGCCTTTAACTGAAGCGGTTCCCTCTCTGGGTTCGGTTCCCCATATCGCACACACACCCTCCCCCTGCTTGCTGCTCTCTGCGTTGCCGAAGGAGGTTCGCATCATGACCCGCGTGTGATGAGAAATGAGGTTGTACCTGCTCAGTCCCTCCAGGAAAGGGGCGCCGCATCTCTGTGCCCCCACCCCAAGTGTAAGGGGCCAGCGCCCCATGCACTGCCTGCCTGCACGCCCTCAGGGCCACTTCAACGAGGTTTTGATTTAAAGCATGATGCACCCAGCCAGGTTTTGATTATCCATGGCTATGGGGGTCAAGGGTCAGCTGAATAATTGAAATGGAAACTTTCATTCCAGCGGAGAGTCTCCCTTCCCTCCACCCCTCCCCTTCTTCCCGCAGCTCCCACACAAGGAGAGGGGCGCTGTTGGATCGGGGACGAGGTGCCCTGCTCCCCGCCCTGCCCGGTACTGCTACTTCTGGGGGATGTAAAGTGAGAAGGCTGGGTGTCACTTTTACTTATTGACAATACATTTCTTTCAGTTAAGTTGCTTTTATCATTTAATTTGTCCCAAACTTTAGTATTTGATGTGGTCATTATATATACTAGTAATATTCATTAAAGTAACTATATACGTAGGAAACTTTTTTGAAAAAGGTATATCGAACAGTACCACCTAACCCTGCATTGGGTGCTGGAACAGAAACCGAACATTAATGGAAAGCCTGGAAAAAGCCAAATAAAGCCTGGAGTTCAGTTAACCGTGCCGTACCCGTCAGCTTCCTGGTTGCAGCCAATGTCCCTCGGTAATGGAGAGTGTTGGCAATGGGGGAAGCTGGGTGAAGGGTATATGGGCAGGCCCTGTACGATTTGCCAACTCTTCTGTAAATCTAAAATGATTCCAAAATTAGAAGTTCATTAAGGAAATGGCCCACCTCCAACAACCTCCTGTATCTCCAGTGGTTTGCGTATCAGCCTGCAGGAACCTAAGGCCCTTCCAGCTCTGGTTTTTCTGATGCCATGAACAGCAAGGGACGGGCTGGATTCGAGCTCATTTCTCTGGCCCAAAGCCCCTCTGGGGAAGGCTGTGTGAGGACAAGGAGGACAGAGACTGCACTTCGCCTCAGCCTGGGGCTTGGTGGGCTCCAAGGGGGCAGATATTTGCCAAGACCATGTCCTTCTGACCCATACAAGTTTCCCCCAAACTGCCCCCACTGGCTCTCTCCGACTTGTTGCCTCACCCCCCTTTCCCCGTGCAGCAAAGGCTGTTGAGGAAGTAAACAACCCCCCGGACCCTCTCCAGAACAGCCCCCCCTCTCACCCCCCGCGGGTGGAGGTGACTCCATCAAGCTGGCAGCCTGCACACCCCAGGCTGCGTGACTGCGGCGCTTCGGGGGAAAGGTACAAAGCCTCTCAGTGCCCATTACATCCAATGTTCTCCAGGCGGTAATTGCCTTCCGCGGTTCATTTCCCCAAACCACCGCTGCCGGCTGCTCCCTGGCTGCGTCACCTATAATGAAAGTGCCTGAGTGACAGACGAAGAGCGAGGGGAAGGCAGGGCATTTTGTTCCCTACAAATTGTATCCCTATTTAGGAAGACGAGACATGGCTCTTGAGTACTCAGCTATCAGACTTTTAATCATAGAGTGTAAAAATGAAATCATTTTCAGCACCTGAAGTGATTTTGTTGGCGTCACCCACTGTTTTTGTAGATTAAGTTTTTTGCCCAGAAGAAAAAGCCTTATATTTTAGCTATAGCGAGAAAACTGGCATCCCCCCCTCCTCTCACTGCCAAAAGTTTCATATGTAAGGAGTGTGTTTTCTTACTTTTTTTTTTAAAGGGAAGAGTCCAGATGGGGAACAAAATGGCAGGCCTAAGACCCGTCCACACCCCCTCACTCGGGAAACTGGCTAATCAGTGTCTTCTGGATATATTTACAAAAACAAAATGTTTAAGCATTTCAATAAACAGATGAAAACACAGATTTGTGTATTAGCCTCTGCCAGCTGCTTCTCCAAGCCAAGAACACTTGTCCTTGTGACACCAAATGATGACTCCCCAAGTCCAACTTGCTGACCCAGGAGGCCCTGGGCCCCTCCCAAGGATTTGCTTTGCTCTGCCTCTGGGAGGCCTCTGCTCTCTCGTCCCAGCTCTGTTTCCACTGTCCTGCCTTCTGGATGTGCTCTCACTGCAAGTGCCCTCAAGACCTCTTGGAAAGACAGAGCTCAAACTGTAATCCACCCACTGTCCCCCAAGAGCCAGAAGTGAGAACCCCATCCCCACCGAGAGGGAAGCACTAGCATGGTCTCGACCACTTCCCACCCTCCGAGAAGGGCTTTTCTACATGGCTCTCAAGGCCAGACTCCAACGGTGGAAACACTGAATTCAGGGCCCCCAATTCATCTCTTCCCTTTCCTAAAGGAGGGGAGCCTCCTGGAGATTAGAGCTAAGGGTACTCCAGAGACTGTCCCATCTAGGGACAGCAAGACCGGCATATGTACCCTCTCCCTCCTCCCGACTTGCTGATTCGACATTACTGCTGGGGCCCGGCCTTCCCCCAAGTCTACCCCCAAGCTCGGCAGCAAGGCCTTCTTTACCTGGACCTCCATGCAGTCATTCCCAGTGAGATTCGGCACAAGAGACCACCAGGTGCCCCCCTCATTTTTTAAAAAGGTTTTATTTCTTACCACCACCACCCCCCACCATTGGTTTTGTGCTTACTGTCTACTCTCTGTGTCCACTCATTGTGCACTCTGTATCTGCTACTCTTCTTTTTAGGAGGCACCAGGAACTGAACCCAGGGCTTCCCATGTGGGAGGGAGGCACCCAATCACTTGAGCCAC
>PVKH010035485.1:0-11725 GCA_004027955.1 Chaetophractus vellerosus
ACTTGCTAAAGGAGGGAGAATGACTCTCTCCTATAACCTGCACTGGAAAAAACTGACCTCCATACCTGTCCCTTAGGCTCTGTATCTTATAGATTTTAATGAAATAACTCTTTATTGTGGTAACATATATAAATAAAATTAGCCATTTACAAGTGTACAAATTTGATGGCATTTGTTTTACAGTGTTATACTACATTTACCACCTCCCATTACTAAAACTTTTTCTTCACCCCAAACAGAAACTCTATCAGGTGATAACTGTACTTTCTATCTCTATGAATTTGCTTACTCTAGATATTTCACATAAGTGGAAATATCTTTTGTGTCCAGCTTAAAATGACTCTGCTTTTACTTAAAACTTCCCCCTTTAGCATAACATGCAGTCTTAAGTATTTAAGGGACTAGAGTTGGGAGCAAAGCCAAGTGTCAGACACCATGATGTTCTCAGAGTTTCTCCTCCCCTTCAGCTAAGCCTTTGTTACTGGGTCACCTTTATCTGTAAGATCCCTTGTGATGAGGCCTCCCCAGAGGGCTCTTCACACTAACAGACTTTTGGCTGGCCCACCCGGTTAGTTAGTGCACATGTGTGAACCCTGCAGCAGCTTCATTGTAGGCTCAAGCTAGACCCTCTGCAGTACAGCAGCCAAGGGGCGTTGGACGCTGGCTGGCACTCTCTTCTCTCCTGTTCACCTCCCTCTCATGCTTTAGTCTTTAATCAGAAGTCACCTTCAGGGAAGCCTATCCCAGCTTCCCTTTTTAAAATTTCAAAGTACCAGTTCTCCCTCTCCCCTAACTTTTTATATCCATCTTCCCTCCTTATTTTTTCCTCCTCAATACTTATCAATAAAAAATATATATGTTTCCTATATTTTACTTGTTTGTTGTCTGTATTCTCCACTATAATGTAAGTGCCATGGGGGCAGAAATTTGTTCACCACTGTGTCCCCAGCTCTGGTGAGCAGGTGATCAATAAATATTCACTACAGAAACAAGGAAGGAATACTTATAGCACATTAATACAAGATTAATCTGAGAAACATTTGGGCATTAACTGTCTTATATTATCATTATCCATGACTGAGATAAAAATCCTCCTTATGGGATACCTACCAATGTAGTTCACATAATGAATACTAAACTCTTTAAAAACTGTTATCTTGCCTCCAGAATGGTCAACTTGCATTGTCTCTGCTTTTAAACCTTTTTGTGCAGTGCTACACACCTGGTCTCCTTCAGAAAAAAATATTTCCCAAACTCTTTTGAATCCCTAAACCCTGAAGAGAAATAGTTGGCTCTGGGACTTCTTGAGCATTAGGGGGGAAAATTCACATTATTTATTATTTAATACTGCAGAGTTTTGGCTTTGTAAAAAGGATAGCCCAAGGGGGTCACAATAAGGCTCAGCTATTACAGAAACACATAGGATCTCAATAGAGCTTACCCAGTGCCCACTGTCATTTGAGGAACTTTTAACCCCAGTGGGCCTCAGATCATTTTTATGGTATAGTATTGGGAGAGATTATAAATTTAACTTATAAATATTTACTTTGGGAAGGCATTTGTGTCCTCTAACACAACTGGGTGTAATTAGCTTTTTGCAGAGAAATCACATAGAAGAATTTGATTTATTATTATTTTCTTTCAAGCTAAAGAAGGTGATCTTTCATGAGCCTGATGGTTTAATCTTCAGCACTATTGCAATTAAGGGAACCATAAAACCTCATTCATAGAAATGAGTTGCAGAAAGAAAATATGCATCAGAAAAAAGACTTTTCTAATTTTGCCTTGTTTATAGATTGCTGAGACCTAGCTTGGTGTGCAAAAACAAAACATCATTATTCATTCATTCATGCAGTTGTTCAGTCCATCACTCCATCTCCTTAAGTATATGAATTCTTCTCTTTACCACCCTCATTTTTATCATTTCAAGCCTGCTGTCGTATGTTTCTAATGTTATTGATCTCACCTATCATGTCTTTCATTCCCATGAGCTCTGTTACTATTCTGTTCAGGTTTTCAAATTCTTCTCTGTGCTTGCACAGTGTCTTCTTGATGTCCTTTATCTCTTTAGCTATATTGTCTTTCAAATCATGTGTCTCCTCTGGGGCTTTGATATATTCCTTTGGCCGTGTCTTCCATTTTTTCAGTATGGCTTGTAATTTTTTACTGATGTCTAGGTATCTGATTAGGATAGTGAGATTACCCAGATGCTCAATTTCTCTCTCTTTTGTAGGGATTCAGTGGCAGGAGACTGTGTGTTACTGTGGTTCTTTGATTCTTGGTTCAACCTGTTCTGGGCCTTTACAATTATCCCTGTTAGTTGCTCAGATCTGTGCCCTGGACCCAGTAATGAGTTGCAGACCTGCTCCCTAGAGCCTTGGAGGAGGGAGGCTGTAAAGGCCAGAAAAAGCCTCTCTTACTTACTTACTTTTGATTTTCTCACGTGCCTTCCATGGTCCGCCAGCAGATGGCGCTCTTTGGCAGCTCTCAGTTCAGTGCCTGGTTGAAGTGTGTTTGCTGCAACACAGTCTTTGGATCAGTGTGATAGAGGATCCTGCCTGTAGGCTAAGAGCCTCGTAATTCAAACTTTCTCAGAGGCAGTTCTCCAACCTTTCCTGGCAGCCCCTCTCTTTTCCCTGAGTAGGAAATAATTCCACTCCCCTCTGCATCCTCAACAACCAGTCCTGGACAGTAGAGAGGGAGATTGAGCAGTTCAGATCTCTTTAGTCCCTTGCCAGCTCCCAAGGTAAACAATGGTCCTGCCCCACCTGGCTTGGAAGGGCTCTTGGGACACAGCAGACCAAATTTGTGGGTTAAAAGATGAGTGAGCCTTAGGCTGTGTCAGTCTCTGGGGAGGTGGATCCCTGGGGCCCCCTTTGTCTGTAGCCACCAGCACAGAGGTATAAGAAATCAAAAGTGTCTACAGGGTGGGGGAGGGTGCCAGCATTTGCAGCAGTGGTTTTTAACTCACAGTTTTGCCATCATGATTCTTTTCCTTTGCCCCTCTCTCTTCTGGGCAGTGTCCAGCCTTCCCTGATGTCCTAAACCCTTGACGATTTTTTTCCAGGCCATTTCTGCCTGTCCTCTAGCCATTTTTTTGGGAAAGAAGAGACTCCTGTGTCTTTAGTCCACCATCTTCCCAGAAGTCTCCCCACCCTTGTTTTTAAAACATCAGCAATAAATGCAGAAACTTTAAAGTCAAAGCCAAATGTGTTTACTACAGACAAATTTGAAACATTTACATGGAAAAAAAATGGCATAAACAAAGTTTAAAAATTAACTGCAAGCAAGGAAAAAATGCAATATGTTACAAACTGAAAAAAATGTGTGAAGGTAGGAAAAGGGAGTTCAAAAAAGATGAAATGCAAATTTTTAAAAAGACATCTTTAATGTATACTAGGTAGATCCTAATAAGATTGGTAATGTATAGTGTTCAAGTGAGTGTGGAGAGATGGATGCTGTCACACACCACTTGTGAGAACAAATTAATACAGCCTTTCAGGAAAGCAGTTTGACAACATGCATTGAAAGTCTAAAAGTGAGCATACCGTTGGACCCAGAAATTTCACTTATAGAATAAATCTTAATGAAATCATTAGAAAGATATTCAAAACTTTATTTGGGAGTAGCTGTGGCTCAAACAATTGAGCTTCTGCCTCCCACATGGGAGGTCCCAGGGGTTCAGTTCCTGGTGCCTCCTGAAAACAAACAAACAAACAAACAAAAACTAACAATAAGCAAAACAAACAGGAAAAAAACAACTCAGGGAAGCCAGTGTGTCTCAGTGGTTGAGTGCCGGCTTCCCATATACAAGATCCTAGGTTCAATCCCCGGCCCCCCATACCAAAAAAAAAACACCTATATTTACAAGGATGGTCATAATAATAATAGTAATAATAAAAAGTTGAAAATCCCATAAATGCCTATCTTGAGGGGACTGATTAAATTCCTTGTGTTCTAAAATTGTGTTACCATTCCCAATAAAGATAAGGAGCTATATTTATTATAAATGGAAATGTATTTGGAAGGCTATAAGACATTATATAGACTGATCTTCCTTTTCAGTATATTTATATAAATATTTATATCTATATGTATCATACTCACCAAAATGTGAGAAGTAATTTCCTTTAGGTGACCTTTAAGCCTCTGAGTGATTTTCTTTTTTTTTTTTCCTGAGTGTGGGGGGTCATTTTTTTTTAACATTTGTTTTTTTAAATATTTTTCTTCTTTTCTTTTCTTTTTTAAAAGATACTTAGATAATATAATTGTTACACAAAAAATATAAGGATTTCCCATGTGCCCTGCTCACCACACCTCCCACACCCTCTCACATAAACAACATCCTTCATTAGTGTGGCACATTCATTGCAATTGATAAACACATCCTGGGCCATTGCCACTGAGCATGGACCAAAGTTCACATTGTAGTTTATACTCTCTCCCACACAATTCTGCAGGTTATGGAAAGATGTTTAATGGCCTATATCTGTTGTTGCAGTCATTCAGGATGATTCCCAAGTCCCGAAAAAGCCCCCATATTACACCTGTTTTTCCCTCACCCTGTCCCCAGATCCTCCAGTGGCCACTGCCTCTACGTCAATGTTGTAATTTCTTCCAATGCTAGAATCACGATAAGTCTATAGTAGAATACCAGTAAGTCCACTCTAATCCATAGTTCATTCCCCAATCCTGAGGATTCTGGCATGGTGATGTCTACTCCACCTCTAATTGAGAGGGGGCTTTGATCCCATATTGCTGATGATTAGGACTCTCTTGCTTGCAGTTGTAGGCTCTCTCGTTTCCTTGGTATGGTGGTTGTCAATCCTCACCTCCTTATTAGTTGTACTAGGTGAGTCCAATGAACTGGAGAGTAGGTGTTGCAACTCTGCTGAGGCTCAGGGCCCAGCTGGCACATGGACAGCCCAAAGATTTAAGTCTCTTGGATGTACACCTACCAACTCCAGCACCAAGTATAGATTCAAATAGAAGGGACAGATGAGCCATGTGTAGGGAAGCCATAATTGAGTCCAACTCTGTCACTCTCAGGAGCACAAACTCCAAAGTAGGACCCACTTGTAAGGCACCAAACTCCAGAGCTGTCTGCCCTGACCATAGGACCTGGGTGTCTCCAGAGCCCTCAGGAGCCCCACTATATATGGGGTAGTATCACTTGGACAGTCTATGAGATCCTGCTGAGATGTGCATAAGCATTACCTCTGGGGTGACACCCCGACTCACTTTGAAGTCTCTTAGCCATATAAAATCATTTGTCTTTACCTTTTCCCCCTTTTATTCGAGGTCTTTTTCCAGTTGCATTGCTAGTTGATGTAGTAATCCCTTGGTGCCAGGGAGGCTCATTCTTGGGAGTCATGTCCCACGCTGTGGGGAAGGTAATGTATTTATATGCTGAGTTTGGCTTAGAGAGAGGCCACATTTAAGCAACAAGGAGATTCTCAAGAGGCAACTCTTAGGTACCCCACAAAACTAGGCTAAGTTTCAATTTCAAGAGCAAAGGCTCACAAATGTAGTTGTCAATATCAAGGGCCCATCAGTGGACCATCCTCCTTCACCAGTCTTTGCCCCTGCACTTGGGGGACAGTTGCTGCTCCCTTAGAGAACATGGCAGAGCTCTCCAGGATGGGAATACAATATTCTCTTGGTTATTGTGTGATTCTCCACCCATTGTGACAGTGCCCTGTGAACATTTGAACACATTTATATACCTTATATATATGTCCAGGTGAATTTTCTCCCGTGTATCCCCCATACTGACACTACACATCAATGATCCGCCCAGCCCCATCATGCTTCTGTGATCTAAAGCTTCTTTAAAAATAAAGTCAATAAAATAGCCAAATGCAATTAATAGGAAAATGAAATAATAATGATGTTTAAATATAAGAAATAAAATACATAAAATTTTAAAGAAAACTAAGAATTTAAAAATTGGGATATTAAAAAATAGTGAAAAATATTTAAAGAATTTTTTTAGACATTTTGCCTTTCATCACTGTAATATCTGTTGTCCTGTATATACAGTGACATTTTCTTCCATTTATTCTCCGATGTCTTACTTTTTTTTTTTCTTTTTGTTTTCAAAGAAGTTTTAGCTCACAGTAAAGTCACATACAGAACCCAGGGGACACCCATATACCCAACATCCTTCCCATATTAATACCTTTTTATATGTGGATGGTACATTTGTTACAACTGATATACAAAATAGTGAAACATAGCTATTAACCGTGGTCAGTGGTTTACATTATGGTTTACATTTTAGACCATATACTTTTATAAATTTTGATGATATTTAACATGGCCTGTGTCCATCATTGCAAGATCATGTAGAACACTTCCATTGCCCACTAAATACCCCCTGTTGCATCTCTTCTATTCCTCCCTCCCCTCCCCTTCCCCCTCCCCCTCCCATCGGGGCCCATGGCAACCACCAGGCTTCACTCCTTGGATGACAGCATTCATAGTTACTTGCAACAACACTGAGGTCTTGACACACCGGTTTGTCCTCCTCTGGGTGATTTTCATAGTCATCTTTATAACCTTATGTTGTAATTTCTAATTTTCTACAATAAGTATATCTTGTTTTTATGTTCAGAAACTAGAATGCACTATTTCCATTTTCCATCTTAACCGCTTGCCTGTGGTAGAGGTCTCTGTGATCCCATTCCTCCCTGAGTGGCTCTGCCTTGCTCCTTTGTTTTCTTACCTGTTCTAACTACACTTAAGACATATGTTACCTCTTAAGTTTATTTTCATGCAAAGTTTGGTCTCATTTTCATTCCATGTTTCCCAAAAATGGGGCTCACGTGTGTAAAGAATGCCTTAATTCTTCATGACTCTTGTCCCTAAATCTCCCTCCTCTACCCCAAATAAGCTGCCGAATTTTGCCTTTATGCTTCGGTCGTGGCTCTCCAATGCAACGCTTTCTCCTTATCCCTACCTTCTTAGCCGGAGCTATCAGTATTTCTTACTGGGGCTTACTCAGTGGCCTATTATCTGTCTGGGTAACAATGGAGACTCATGCTCTGCTAGTTGTTTTTTCTCCACCCTGCTGCAAGATAAAGCTGACTCTGTCCTTTCTTGGTGCTTTTGTTGGTTTTTAGTAACCCTCTAGTTTGGCATGAAAACCCTTTGCATTCAGGCCCTCTTCTTGTTCTCCCCATCCTCTGTCACAGCCACCTAAACTTTATGCCATTCTTAGAATAAATATTTCTCTCGTGGTGTCCTTCTCCCTTCTTTCTTCCTGTGCTTCCATCCTTCTAACGACTGGGAAACTCCCACTCTTTCTCCAGCACCCAGTTTAAGTATGAGTTCCTTTGGGCAGTCTCTCCTGATCGTCTAGGTGGAGTCATGGGGTCTTCCTCGGTGCAAATTCGCATTGATTGTACTGAAACCTATCCACTTAGGCCCTGCTCCGCTCTCCTGTGCAGCCTCCTGCCCCAGCTGAGACAGGGGGCTACTTAAAGACAAGGGCTTCTTTCTCACAGTTGCTGTATCCTGGCTCATAGTAGACCCTCAAGTGTTTATTGCATGTATACTAAATAGATTTTGACCTCTGGTTCTCATTTGGACACTATTTTGTTGTTTTTAAAAGTTTAATTATCTGATCTTCTAAGACTGAGCAAGACTTCTCATCCCTTCTATCCTCTTCCTTCCTTAGGCTTCAGATGATGAGTCTTACATCAGTGATGTGAGTGATAATATATCTGAAGACAACACCAGTGTTGCAGATAATATTTCTCGGCAAAGTATGCATCATTTGAACTTGCAAGTTGTTCTCTCTACCTGCCAGATTATAACTCCTGTGACTTAATGAACATTCATTCCCCCCACACACACACTAATTGTTCTATTTGCTGATGATGGTTCAATAAATTTTATATTTGCATTATCTGTTGCAATAGATGATTGAAAAATCTGTTAGGTAGATAGTCCTTCTTGCTCCAACCAACAGTTTGAGTCTCTCTTAAATGTATTTAATTTTTTTATTTTGACTTGTGTTTTCTTGAATAATATTTGACAATGTTTAATACCTTGTTTGAAAAACTATACACTGATTTTTTGTGCATATGTTAGCAACTTTGTATTGAAATAATTCAGTTTGCTCTTCGAATATAATGAAAGCGTAAGAAATATATCACAATCATCATTTTGAAAGAGTTATTTCCCTCCCTGGTTTTATGAAATCAGAAAAGCAAAGTTATCTATCATTGTATTCTCATCTTTCTCCCTCATCTAGTACTGAATGGGGAACTTACAGGGGGGGCCTTCCGGAATGGACGTCGAACATGCCTGCCAGCTCCCTGTCCTGACACCAGCAACATTAACCTCTGGAATATCTTGAGGAACAACATTGGTAAAGACCTGTCTAAAGTCTCTATGCCTGTGGAACTAAATGAGCCACTCAACACTCTGCAGCATCTCTGCGAGGAAATTGAATACAGTGAGCTACTGGACAGGGCTTCAGAAACTGACGATCCATACGAGCGCATGGTAATGAGCTTGGTGCCACAGAGTAGTGTTCTTCAGGAATTTGTCAGCCTAGACCAGGTCTAAGCCAGAATTCATTAGGATGATATATTTTTGTTTTTCATTTGTTTGTTTTTAGGAGGTACCGGGATGTGAACCCAGGACCTCATATATGGGAGGCAGGTGCTCAGCCACTGAGCTTCATCCACACCTGTGCTGGCATGGTTTTTTTTTTTTTTTTTAAAGATTTATTTATTTTATTACATATCTTCCCTTCCCCCCGCTGTGGCGACACGCCGAGAGTGGTCACTGCGCAGGCGTGGCTTTCCCCACTTGTGGGCGGTCTCTGTGTCCGTTCACGGCCGGCTTTCAGTTAGCGGGTGGCTGGCTGCGCTCCATTCGCGGGCGACCTGCCCTGCCCGTGGCGGCTCTTGCCCTGTCCGTGGCAGCTTCTTGCCTTGCCCACGGCGGCTCTGGCCCGCCCATGGCGGCTTGCCATTCTCAAGGCGGTCTGCCTGCTAGGAGAGGTCCCCAGGAATCGAACCCGGGGCCTCCCATGTGGTATGCCGGCGCCCTATCCACTGGGCTATCGAGCCAGCCCCACTGGCATGGTTTTTATATAGCATTCTCACTACATGGGAGAGAGAGGAATCAGTACAGATGAATAGATAAGCAGGCCCCAAAAGTTTCAGATACCTTTACTGGAAAATGCACACCTTGTCACTTATCCCTGGTTTAGAGTATTTGTAAAGTTAGGGTGTAAAGAGATCATACTCCTACAAGTTTGAGACATCCTAGCCTCATTTATCAGCTTTTCACAAATGCCAGGATAGCCTATTTGTTCAGGATCTTAGGTCTGAGAAAGTAATTTTCTGTTTAAACTTTTGCCTTTGACTGAGGGAACCTTTACCTGCCTTCTTATCTCACCCTCCTGCACATGCTGCTGTGATCATGTGAATAGCATAGCCTACAAACTGGGTTTCAGAACATGAACTCATGTTACTCTTAAAATTGGATAGATATAGGAAAGGAGAAAAGCTGACCTCTTTTGCCTGCTGGTTTGTATGTGGGTGGTTTAACCTCATTTTGACATGTTTTTCCCACAAGTTCATGAAGATTCTGTGCAAATGCTAGAAAAAGCAAATGCCATCCAATCAGTGCCCATCAACATGGCATGTGAAAAATCTAGAGGAATAAGGGACAAAGGACAAACAGACATGGAAGTAGTCTCTCCTATATTATTTTCCTTTCTTAAATGTTTTAACAGGTTCTTATTGCTGCATTTGCAGTTTCAGGATATTGCTCCACCTATTTCAGAGCAGGAAGTAAGCCATTCAACCCTGTCCTTGGAGAGACTTACGAATGCATTAGAGAAGACAAGGGATTCCGATTTTTCTCAGAACAGGTAAGTACCACTGGACTCAGTAAGGTTTCTGTACAGTACAAAGGCATATTGGTGACAAAAATAGCTTTTTGATAACCATCCGTTTTGGATGTTTTCTGATCCTATTTAACAGAAAACTTACTTAGCTTATCTGCTTAATTGCCCCCTCCAAATGTATGTAAGTTGTCTGTGTTTAAGCATGAAACCTTAAAAGTAAAAGGTTCTAATTTATTTATGCATTTTGAGAATAACTCACTAATGGAGATGGGTGACTTGAGTATGTTTTATTTTGGGGTGGACAATAAATCTTGTAAAAATTATCACATATGGAAATTTTAATACTGATGCCTATTGCCTTCTTTTTGGTTTTTAATTACCAGGTTAGCCATCATCCACCCATTTCTGCCTGTCATTGTGAATCAAAGAATTTTGTGTTTTGGCAAGGTTTGTATTTCAGTTATAATTTCAAAATCAAATTATTAGCCTGGGAAAAACTTTCTCCTTTCCTTGGTATGTCATACTCTGTTTAAGTTTCTGCCTTCAGAACTCAGAGAATGTTAGTAATTGGTACTGAGTGCAGTGAGGGTCAGAGGTTTGGATTGAGCTTCCTGCTTAATTAATTCCCAGTGTTAACCAGAATATTAAAACTAATAGTTACAAAACCCCTTGGAAAGAAAAAATATGCATGTAAATTTGACCATTAAGTATAAATATATTGTTCCTTCAAGTTGGAAGGGCACCTCATTGTTCACAGAATGACTTTTGTGTGAATTTCCTCAACCATTTTGTATGAAAACATACAAAATGATAGAGCAACCTAACTAATTTGTTGAAAAATAAGAAAATAAATCATTTCCTGGTTAATACTAAGATGCAGAATTTTGTGGAGATTGCACTAAACTTCCTTAGTTCATCAAAATTTGGCCATGCAGTTATTACAAATGCATAGGTAAACCTCAGTTTCCAAGAGTAAACATAAATCCATTGTATGAGATAAAGTGCTGGGTCCTGGAGTATATCTTAATTACCAGTGTAGGAACATGTTCATCAAATTAATCCCACTTTCTCATAAATTTTGCATATCTGAATTTAGAGATGTTATTCTTATTACTGTTCTCCCAAGTCACTTAACTCTTCTATATAGGGGGAATAAATGTGTATGTGTGTATATATATATATGTCAATGGTGTGGCCATGCTGTAGTTATTTTTACTATACATCTGATATTTGATGTATATGTTACCTATTTCTATCTAGTTAAAATTTGTAACAACATATATTGCTTTCTGGGCATTTAAACACAGTACAGTCTATATATGTGTGTGTTGAATCCGTACATACATATTATTCCAGGATTTTCCAGTTTTATTAGTTGAAAACAAATATGGAATCTGTATTATGGAGAAATAATAGGTATTAGTTTTTGTTTTTGTTTTTGTTTTTTGGCTAACAGTTAATCTTTTCATCTTGGGCCATCATCAAATGTGTCATGTTAACTCGACAACATCGAATCAATTGTGATTATAAAAATTCTGTGAAAATGTAAAGTGCAATATAAAAGTTAGTTTTATGGAAAAAGTAATCAGATATAGAGTATATATTTCTTATCATCCGCCTGTGTCGCTTAGATATCAGATGGAAAAACAAGTTCTGGGGGAAGTCGATGGAAATCCTGCCTGTCGGAACTCTGAATGTCATGCTTCCAAAGTAGGTTGTCTTCCTCTTTCTTTTGGCCTCTTTTCTGCTTTTCTAAATCAGAAATGGATATTTTAAATCTTAAAAGGTACCATGGGTCCATTTCCCTGAATTCCCAAAGCTTCTGTTAACGTCACCAAAGTTTTGAGAATCGCC
>PVKH010035486.1:0-11725 GCA_004027955.1 Chaetophractus vellerosus
GATATCTGGGGAAAGAGCTCTCCACGTGGAGAGCACAGTGGTGTAAGATTGTGGGATGGAAGTGTATTTGGAGGAACAGCTAGGTAGGAATGAGAGACAAGAAGCCATGTGATCTGACTTAGGTTTTCAAAAGATCATCTGGGTTTTGAACTGAGGATAGATAGTGAGGATTAAGAATGGAGGCAGGGAGACTATCAGAGGCTATTTCAGTACCACAAAAGAGAGGGGACGTAGTAGCAGAGATGGGGAGAAGTGGTCACTAATAAATTATTTTAAGTGTTCTTTGACCAGAATTTGGTTATCTGAAGGAGGGAAAAGAGCAGTCTGATAGGGAATCTCTTTCATTAGAGAGAGAGAGAGGGTAATAAGTTATTGCAATGTCCAGGTAGAATAAGGAATGGGAAGTATGGTATTTTAAAAAGTGGGGGCTCAAATTTAAAACTGTAGCATCACTTACTATTATTAATGAGCTGTGTGACATAAAAACAATTTAATTTCTTCAAGTGTTCAGGCTTGATAGATATCCAAGAGCCCCATTAAACTCAAATGTCTGGTTGTACCATTTCACTCTATAACACATTAAGCATGCCATCTCATCCACAGCCAATGTCCTAAGGATTTTCTTCTTGTTAATAGGAATTTGGCCGTTCAAGTATACATTTTTATACTCCTAAATGTTGGGATAAATCAAAATTCCTAAAGTTTATAATGGCAAATTAGATTGTGTTTCATTTTATTTTCTTGGTTACTGTATACCCATTACTTTTAGTGATTTATATCTCTTTATTAATATTCTCATTATGTTTATACATCGTTTTCCTGATTTATTTTAGCTCTTTGTGTTTTCCTTTATCTCTTTGAATATATTTAAGACAGTTTAATAAAAAATCTCTGGTATGTCCAAAGTCTTGGATCTCTCTCACTGATAGCTTATGATGCAAAATTTTGTTCCTTTTAGTGGACCATAATATCTTGTTTCTTTATATGTCTTGTATTTTTTGTGGTGGTTGCAAACTGGCGTTTTAATATTTTAGTGTATTAACTCCAGAATTTAGTTACTGAACTGTCTGATTCTTAATTTTGTATCAAGGTAGTGTTATGGCAGAGATTTCCTTGAGTAACAGGAATTAACAACAACAACAACAAAGATGTGTAAGAGAAAAGAAAAAGAAAAACAAATCAAAGAAAATGCCTTCCTCATGTTTTTGATTGACTGTGCAGGTGCTCTCCTTCAGTGCTTAGTCAGCCATATGATAAGCCTAAAGGAGAGTCTCAGGTGAAAGTTTAGGGCCCTCTCTGGTCTGACTGAGCATGCATCTAGTTCTGGGTATACATGCATGGCCTTACAAATTCCCGTGTTTATATGGAAATTCCAAATGCCCATTTAATTCCAAATGACTGGAAAATCAGTCGTTCTTCCAGGTCCTGAGTGATCTCTTGGATTTCTTAAAGCTGGTAATCCTTTGCTCCAGGTAGTTGTGTTCTGATTGTTTTTCTTACAGCATTGTAACTGCCCTGCAAACCATTTCTATGTCCAGAGCAAGTTCTGGTACCGGCCACAGAGAAGAGCATTCTGGTTCAGCTCTTCTGGCTACTGCCAGATGTGTTCACTCTAACATACACATAGGGTTACTCCTTTCCCTCAGGAAGCAAAATCAGAAACCTGCACAGGGAGTACAGGCTGGCTCCTCCCTGAGCTGGGTTGGGAGTGGGGCCAATAGGTTTTTCTACTGTTTTAAGTTGCCTTTTTCTTGGTTCAGTATTTGCCCAGTTACTGCAACACTTTAAATGTTTTCTGGAGCTCTGAGAAAGATGATTCTGCCAGTTATTGCTTGTTCAAAAGTCCTCTGGGTGGATGGAACCCTGAAGGATCTCTCTGCCACCTTGGCCGGCAGGTTTTTGTTTGTTTGTTTTTAAGGATCATTGTCATTGGTGCTAAATAGGGGAGTACCTTTCGCTCAGCTTCTCTCTGCACTTGAATGGCCCTAGGTTTTGACTAGTGGGGTTGCATTTCCACTTTAAGGTTCTAACTTGAAGTGGAACTTGGTTTGTAGTTCCAGGCACCAGAGACCTGTGAAAGCACTTATGGACATTAATTGCTGTTGATTGTCACAGCTCTTAGTGAAAAATAAGTCCATTCTAGTTGCTTTAGTTTCATTACCACTGGCCTATGAAGAATTACCAGAGCTTGAGTTGCTGTTGATTTCTTTAGGTCTTTCGTATGCCATTTAACGTTCATTGAAATGTCATTTAAATGTATGCTAAACTGTACAGCTCTAACTGTTGTCTCAAGGACAGAGAAATGCCCTGCAACCCTAGCTAGCAGGATGTGGGACAGATGGCAACTCTGTAAGTACAGCTTCCTAATTACCTATAAAGTTTGATCCAGGAGAGGTAATCCTGTCTTGGATGTTATTTAAAAATGTGGTTAGTTTGCTTTTCACAGGGCAAAAATTGAGGAAAAATATTTTCATAAGGCAGTTCTAAGTAAAGAAGTAGCTTTACTGAACATTTGCCTATGTAGAATTCTCAAATTGGTATACTTTGAGCAAGCGGTAAATAAGGTTCAGTTAAAGAGGAAATTTCCAAAGACAGATGAATTATTACTCATGTTTCCCCATCTCTAAATTTATGTACATGACTTCCAAGAATACAGAGCATCTTTAAAGTGAACAAGAGGGGCTGATGTGTTCAAATGTAACGCCTACACACACTTAAAATGACAGGAATGTTTTCATGAAAGTGACTCACTGCTTCAAGGCTAATGGTTCTGCATTTGACCTTGGAAGACAATTTCTGCATGCAGTGTTAACTGCATACCTACAATTTCCCCTGCGATGGCTACAGGGAGCCTTTGGCCCTGTCCAGAGTTTACACTGGCCTTTCATTTTCAACAATTCAACCAAATGTTATAGACTGCCTATGTCAGATCATGGTTGTGATAAACTGGGTATACAAAGTGAATAAGACCCTGCCCTGTTCTAAAGGAGTTTAAAAGCAGAGAAGGAGTTTTATGCTGACCTTGAAGGACTTTGAGGAGGACTGTAGGTAAGAGGTTAGGGACTCAGTGGATAGGAGGAACAGTAGGTAGTGTATGAGTAAAAAAATACACAGTTAGGGCCTCATTGTAGATCACAACACAATTCCTTTGTTTTTCTCATGATTCCAACATCTATGTCAATTTAAATTCATAGTTTTTTTTTTTTTCTCTGCATTATCTTAATCCTTGTTTTTTACTTTATTAGAGAAGTCGTGGGTTCACAGAACAATCATGCATAAAATATACAATTCCCATATACCACCCTACCACTAACACCTGGCACTGGTGTAGAACATTTGTTACAAATGATGTCAGCACATTTTTATAATGGCACTACTCATTAAAGCCCATGGTTTAACTTAGGGTTCACTGTTTGTATAGTGTAGTGCCATAGATTTTTGGAATTTTTTCTCTTAGCATATATACAATGTAACATTTTCCCTTTTAATCACATTCAGATATATATTTCAGTGCTGTTAATTGTGTTCACAATGTTACAATGTCACAATGTTCACAAACTAAATTTATAGTTTCAAGACTCAACACAAAGTAATGTATCACATCCATGAAACCAATCTCCAATTTAAGTGTAAGAATTACTTTTTTATCCTTTAGATTTTATTTCCTTTCAGTTTTTATTATTTCTTGTTTTCTATTTGTGTAGGCATCCTTTGGGGTTTGAGCTATAATTTTTATGTTTGTGTTCCCCACGGTGCCTTAGCACAAGTACCCAAATAGATTTTCTTTAATGTGTTCCCTCTGGCCTCAGCTTCTACCATCTATTCTTCAGAATACCTGAAATTCTTTGGTAAGGTCCCTCTCAACCATTTATGAGGATCGCATATTGTCCTTTTCCAACTCTCCTTCTTTTATATCCCTTTCTAAGGCTGTACTTTTTGTTCACATTGACTAGAATTCCAATAATACAAATATCATGACTTTATAAAACACTATGAAATTAGTTGCTTCAATCTAGGCATACCAATACTAACAATAACCTATATCACAATAGATGGGACTATTTCCTTAAATATATGATTATTTTGCAGTTTATTGTGTGATATCAAAGTCTAGTTTGGAGAAAGTCAAAATCTGAAGTTATATCTCCATGTCATGTTTAATTAAGATTTACTTATGTTTGGATTTTTAAACTCTCATTTAAATAAATTTGTTATTTAGTATTTATGATGCAAAGGTATCGCCTTGATGTCTCTGGTGTTCTCTATGAAGAATTGGTTTTTACATGCTGATAGCCTCTTCAAGATATAAACTTGTGGATGTTACTTTGGGTGATTTCAGAGATCATGAACCTATCAATAATTTGATATTCTAAATCTGCAATTTGCTTCATACAGGGCAAAATTCAAGATGATTACAACAGAATCAATAAATCATTAAATCTTTGGGGAAAGAGTTGAGCATTGTATTTACTGTGTAATGTATTTGGAAAATGTGTGCAATGTATTCAGAAAATAAAATTTCCTGAGTATATGCATGCAATAATCTCTCTGTGTGTGTATACACACGCATACACATATGTACACATGTGCATATATGTGTACTTCAGTATACATGAGATTCTGGGGTTCTTGTATTGCTTGAAGTCAACTAATTTAGACAGGCTTTGTTGGGTCATTCTTATTCCTTAATAAGTTTCATTATCTTCAGAAGAATAATCCAGTAGTTGTGTAATATGATAAAATAGTAGAATGTTCTTCCTAGACTTCCCCTGGAATTCAGAAACAGAAATATGCAGCTTCTTCCTCTCAAGCAGCAGAGTGGCCCCATTTTCATATCTGCTACAATTGATTTCCAGGCATGCAAAAGTACAATATGTGGAACAGATGACAATTCCAACTTCTTAATTACCAACAAAGTTTGATCCAGGTGCACCGTATCTAAAACCAACATCCCAGCGTTCTTGACATTTGGGACGAGATAATTCTTTGTTGTGGGGCGACTTCTCTGTGCACTGTGGGATGTTTAGCAGCCCCCCAGTCCTTTACGCATTAGACACCAGTACAAGGCCCCTCAGCAGTAACAATCAAAAATATCTGCAGACATTGCAACATGCCCCCGGCGGGGGCAAATCACCCTGATTCTATTGCTGTGAATAGTCAAATGTTTACCTTGGTCAGGCCTATGCTGCTAAATATAAAATGACCCTGGGCAAGTCACTGGAACTCTTGATTGTTTATATTCTTATCTTTAACAGTGAGCATATTACCCTTACTGCCTACATCTTGGTGTAGAAGTGAGAATTAAAAAATAAATATTGTAAGCAGAGATGCATGGGTCTATAAAAAGCATTATTCACATGCAAAATTTTCCCACAACAAAACATATTTAAAACAGACATTAAAACATACTTAAGACATGTAATTTAAGCCAAAGTGTTAATTTTGGAAGAAATATGCATGTGATTGGAGTGGTTTTTACTTGATAGACTTAACGAGTCAAAGAAAAAATAACATTGTCGGCATCCTGCCCTTATCGAGTAGATATATGCAGCACAGCATTAGATTGCTATCGTGCACTCATTTCATGGTAGGGATAAGCAAGGCAGCACGTGTCCTGAGGTTGCACAGGAAATATGTGGAAATTTATCTCAAGTGCAGCCTGGGGGAATTCCAAGTTTCCAGCCCACAATAAGGATACTGAGATCCTTGCATATTCTGCTTTACCTCGTCTTCCTAGCATGCAGAGCAGTCACCGAATTAAGTTACTAAATCAATTTCAAGCTACAAATGCTCTTGGTAAATAGAACAAACTGCTGCCAGTTGACTGGCTCTTGACATGCCACAACATGACAAGCATGGAAATGTCACCGTCGTTGAGACAGAGCAGAGTTCATCTAATTGAAACACTGGTTAGGTCTGACCTCAACTGTGGAAAATCCATCTGCTGTGGACTATCACAGCAGTGCTGACCATCACCCCCAGCCCAAACAACAACGGTAACAACAAAAGCTGCAGGTATTCCCACTAAACTCTTCAAGTCTTTCCACAAGCTAACTGGGAAGAAAAATAGTTAAACGATTCTAAGTTTGAACTAACATTCTTTAAAACAAAAAGCCTTTCTCTCCCTGAGTTCCTTACGACACCATCGTCACCACTGTTCAAGTTAGAAACGCAGGCACTCTTCTCAACACATCACTTTATATCATTCCCTCCATCAATCGGTCCAATGGCCATGAAGGAGTTTTTATTTCAACATTTAAATATTTACCAAATTCACTCCCTTTCCTGTGACCCCAATGCTATTCCTCTCCCCATTTATCATTACTTTTGCCTGGGTTATTATATTTTCCTAGTTAGACACTCAACTTTATACCAAGCCACCCACCAGTCTGTGCTCTAAATTGCAGACAAGATTCACTTTTCATAATGAAAATGTGATAATATCTCTGCATGCCCAAGAGCATTCTCATTGTGAGATAGCTGAAAGACTGTAGGTTTCCTTTCTCCCTGGATCTAACAAAGGTACAAGGCTCAAATTAAATAGCTGCTGAATGAAATCTTCTTGGAACATTCTCCTGGTATGATTGCAAATTATGCAGAAACTTCTCCCTAATGAAGACAACCCGAGAAAAGACATTGGACACAGAGAGCACAGGCTGTCTGAGTTTGAATGCTGGCCCTGCTCTACTTGATCTATTATTCACATGGGACAATAAGGCAGGAAGGAAGTGATGTCAAAGAAGATTAAAATCCATAGATAAATGAGCTAAGTATTACCGTGGCTTTTTTCTATGTGTTTTTGAAATTATCAGAAACATAGATTCAAACTGAATTCTGATTCTATAGTTTTGAGAGAGCATGTTCAGTGTAACAGAGAGAACAGAGAATTGCAGCCAAGAAAACTGTCTCAGAATCCTGTTCAAATAATTTCTCATCTGATCATAGTTTCTTCATCTATAAAATGAGAATGATGGACCCCTATTTGTGGAGCTATTAAGAGAAACAACAATACATAAAAAAAAAGAACCATTCAAATATGCGATGTTACAAATGCACAAACACAATAAATTTTTCATATAATTGCTGGTTATTTTAACTCTCCTAGAATCTACGCATGGACCATGAAGGTTTGCTATACAAATTGCACCGGCACAAATGTTTAGTCCAAGGAGTAGAAAAATCTTTCAACTCAGTTCTCTAATACTCAACACATTTTACACTTCAACTGTTTTAACATTAGATTCCTTATATTCTAAATAGCAGGACATGTAACGGGGAACTATCAGAATAACCATCACCATCTCAACTACTTAAAAAAGTAGTTAGTATTCTAAGAGTCATATTTTATTTTAGGCCTTATGGTCTTAAATTGACCTAGGTCAGAAATTTTTATTTATTACTTATTAGAAGTATAGGACAATGCCTAGACAGTGGCATTGTTTTAAACTTCCCTCAATACATTGAGCACATATTTCAGCTTGTTCCTGAATAACTGTTTTACTCTACATCTGTATCCATCATCTATATACCCTATGTCTTTACATGCTCATTAAGTGGGTTTAAGGATTAAAAAGTTGAAAGTCAGCTCAGATCTAGAGTCATTCTTACTTTAGGAAAGAAAACTGTTCCTTTGGTCATGTGTGCTTTCAATATTTTATTCCACAATTAATAAATGAGAATAACACTGATCCACCTTGTAATATTATAAAATATCAGATAGGACAATAGAAATGTTGTATAAATTATAAAATACTATATACATACAAAATAGTTTATTATATTGCTATACAGAAAGTGGAACTAAGATGGAACTAAAGAAAGCTACTCAGATGAGCAAATAGAGGGGCCTCAGGTGGTGAATAAGCAGTGTGCTTGTGCTTGGATAAAGATACTTCTGTGTGACACAACCACTACACCAGGAGATCTCCAGGGAGGCCTAAACTGCACATGGCTTCACACTGCATCCCGGTACTGTACTGCATCTGTCGCTGTAGACCGATGTATATTGTCTACCTTGGTGTATCCTCTCATGTTTTGGACATTTAAGACACTTGACTTGCAAATGTTTGGCTGTGGGTGATATGTGGCTAAGAGAAAGCAAGGAAACAATAAAGAAAAGGGGAGGTCTACACTACTAAAGTTGTCTTCACAGAGGAAAAGTTTCCCAAGATCACAAGTCCAGTAATGACAGAAATGTGGTATGCCAGCCACCACTCTCTCAACCTGAGCCCATATTGGATGCCACTTATTGATCATGGCACTTTCTCATGAAGCCCAAACATCATGGTAATCCCGACAGCCACTTAGATCTAAGTCACTGGAGATGGGCATGCAAAAATAAACCCACTTTTTATCTCTTCTGTAGGCTGACGGTGAAAGCTATAGCATGAGCCTCCATTTCTTCACAGGGATTTATTACTTTTCTCAGGAAAAGAGAACTTCAAATATATCATCATTTCTCTCTCTTAAATTATATACGCAATGAAACACTTAAATTCAATCTCTATATAGCCAAGTCGAGAATCCAAATTGAATAGATTGCAATTTTCTTTCCTATACATTGGTCTTTAGAATAAATTTTTTTAAGTAGTAACTTTGTATAAATAATACACATCAGATTCCACCCCTATGGTGTGGAAAACTTTATGCAGTTTCATTTTTCTTTTATGACACAACATTTTCATTGTCCAAACATTCCATTCCCTTTCAAAATAGACTGATAAAGTTCACTGGGACCTGGACAAGCAAAAGTAGAGACTACCCTGTTGTAGAAACAGTTACATATGTTAAAGTAGCTGAATAAGCTTTAAAAACAGAAGTGTTCAAGTTTTAGTTCTGCATTTACTAACTTTTGAGTCTTGGGGGAATTCTTTAACTTCTTTCCACTTTCAATTTCTTAACAGTAAAATGTATTGATTCCTCCCAGGGATATTAAGGATTAAATGAGAAAATAAATGTTAGGTGCTTTATAAATCATAAAGCAGGATACAAATGTGATGTGATTTAATGTTACCATGTGTGTTTCCATCTAGAAAAATGTGGATGACATATAAGGACATTTAATGACATAAAGTAGGCCAATGTCAAAATGAACAAGTGGTTGGCCTTTAGTTATGACAACATATACAGTGAAGCTACTGCTTGTGACCTTTATAAGTTTCTTATTGACTCTATTGTTATTTGTAGTTTTATTTGTTTTTAAGATTCTATAGGATTGTACATATACAATCAAGCCATCTGTGAATTTTAAAAAGTTTACTGCTTCCTTTTCAAACTGTATTCCTTTCATTTTTCATTCTTGGCTTAGGTTTTCAGTGAAATGTTTAATTGAAGTGGTGAGAGCACTTTCCTTGTTTCCAATTTTAGATTGAAAGTGTTTGATGTGCCACTATTAAGTGGTATAAGCAGTAAGTTTTCCTTAGCTGCCCTTTATCAGATTAAAAACGTTTACCTTTATTACAAGTTTCCTCACGTTTTGTTGCTCTTGTTGTTGTTTTAAGAATGGCTGTTGCCATTTGTTAAATGATTTTTTTTGTCTATTGAGATTACAAGAACGTTTTCCTTTATTCAATTTTTGAATAAATTACATTGATTGATTTCATAATATTAGAGCAAATTTAAATTCCTGTGATTAACTCCACTTGGTCCTATGTATAACTTTTAAAAGTATATTGAATGATATTTGTGTTTTCTTCCCTATTTCATAGAGTTCACAACTGTAGCCACTTAGCCTAGACTTTTTATTCTTATCAATTTTATTGGTACATATTAATAAAGTATACAATCCATCCAAAGTGTACAATCAATGGTATTTGGTATAATCACATAGTTGTGCATTTATCCCTTCAATTATTATAGACATTTTTTGTTCAGGTTTGTCTATGTGGGAAAGTGTCTTCAGTCCATATAGGACCATTTAAATTTTCTATTTCTTCTTTTGTCTATTTTTGTATGTTTTACAATGATTTTCTTCATTTTCCTCCACGATGGAAAATTTATTAACAGAAATTCATTAAATATATCTCATTTTTGCCTGTTTTTCCTTGATCAAGCAATCTAAGTTTTATAAATTTTATTGACTTTTGCAAACTACCATTTTGTTGATTTTCTATGTTCATCTGTTTTCTCTTTCACTGATTTCCACTTTCAATTTTTAGTTTTCATTTATTTTACTTTCTCTTGATTTCATTTGTCCCTTCGTTTTGAGCTTCTTAGGATGGAAGCTCAGATCATTTGGCATTCTTCTTTTCTAATAAAGTCATTTAATGACATGTTTCCTACTATATTGTTTTAGCTACAAATAAAAATTTCATTATGCTAGGTTTTGATTATTCATTAATTGAACCATTTTCTAAATTTTTCTGCTGGGTTTAAAAATATGAAGATTTGGGAAGTGGATTTGACTCAAGCAGTTGGGCACCCACTTACCACATGAGAGATCCTGGGTTCAGTTCCTGGTGCTTCCTAAAGAAGATGAGCAAGACAGCGAGCTGATGCAACAAGATGACACAATGAGGAAACAATGAAATACACAACAAGTGGGGAGTGGAGGTGGCTCAAGCCAATGGGCGCCTCCCTACCACGTGAGGAGTCCCAGGTTCAGTTCTGGTGCCTCCTAAAAAGAAGGTGAGCACACAACAAATGGACACAGAGAGCATAAGTGAGTGCAAATAACAAGGTGGGAGAGGAGAAATAAAATATATTTTTTTTAAATACCAAGATTTGGGGGGTTATTGAGTTTGCTCATATTGTTAGGTTGGTAGTGATAGTAAATTACTAACTGAAAATGGAGTCTTAATTTATTCACTTTACTTCTGAGTACATTCAAAAGGTATTTTTAAAAGCTCTTACCATTACTATTGGGTGCTTGAGAATAAGAAGAACAGTGGAAATGAATTAAAATCTCATCATATATTAGTCCCCATATGCCAACACCTGGACTCCCTAAGGAATGCAATAGTCTGTGATGAAACAGGCACTAGAATTTTGTTTAATTGGGATTATCAAGATTATCATCATCATTAAGGAGATTATCTTTTTAATTTTTATTTTTTAAGGAGGTAACAGGAATTGAACCCAGGAACTCATATATGGAAAGCAGGCACTCAACCATTTGAGCTACATCCACTCCCCTCTGATTTATTATTGCTTGTTATTATTCAACTAATGGTCCCTAGTTGACAGTAATACAATGCATGTGCATTATAGAAATCTATAATAGGATTAATATGTTAAAAATTATTGGTTTCCAGTTCTTCCCTTATACTTCAACTAGTTGGCCAGAGATGTCCATCAGCTAGCAAGGAATGCAGCTTTGTTATATAAGGCATGCAAAGGTAAACTATGCCCAATTTAATATTTAAGAGTAAAATAGGATTATATATGAAGCCAATTTATTAGCAAGTCAAAATATTTTTTTAAATTGATTTTGTGAAATATCTTTATTTCTGATTTCAGTATATCAAGGATCAAACCTGGAGTGTCATGTCGTGTCATGCTAACCATGGCAGCCAGCCCTGAACTATGGAAATAGGAAAATATGAAGTATCCAAAGTAAAAAGAAAGTCTGCCCTTTCTTGTGTCTGGGAAATGACAGTAATAATAATAGATGCAAGGGGGAGAAGAAAGAGTGAGAGCAGGTCACAGGAAGAGAGAGGGTTTGTGTGAACACTCAAACTTTGGACTCTGGGAGGGAGCTGCCTCCCATGCTTTCCAATATTAATTA
>PVKH010035487.1:0-11721 GCA_004027955.1 Chaetophractus vellerosus
CATTTTATGAAGCCAACATCACCCTAATACCAAAGCCAGATAAAGATTCTACAAGAAAAGAAAATTACAGACCAATCCCTCTAATGAACATAGGTGCAAAAGTTCTCAACAAAATACTTGTAAATCGAATCCAATAGCATATCACAATGAAGTGGGATTTATTCCTGGTATGCAAGGCTGGTACAACATAAGAAAATCAATCAATGTAATACACCACATTAACAAATTGAAGGAAAACACATGATCATCTCAATAGATGCAGAAAAGGCATTCAACAAAATCCAGCATCCTTTTTTGATAAACACACTTCAAAAGATAGGAATAGAAGGAAAATTCCTCAATATGATAAAAGACATATATGAAGAACCCATAGCCAACATCATACTCAATGGGGAAATGTTAAAATCTTTCCCTCTAAGATCAGGAACAAGACAAGGATGTCCACTGTCACCATTGTTATTCAATATTGTAGTAGAAGTTCTAGCTAGGGCAATTAGACAAGAAAAAAAAAATTAAAGGCATCCAAATAGGAAAAGAGGATGTAAAACTCTCATTGTTTGCAGATGACATGATCCTGTACTTAGAAAATCCTGAATTATCCATGACAAAGCTACTTGAGTTAATAAATGAGTTCAGCAAAGTGGTGGGATACAAGATCAACATGCAAAAATCAGTAATGTTTTTGTACACTAGTATTGAACAACCTGAGAAGGAAATCAGGGGGGAAATTCCATTTTCAACAACAACAAAAAGACTCAAATACCTAGGAGTTAATTTAACCAAAGAAGTACAGGACCTATATGCAGAAAATGACAAAATAATGCAATTTTAAAAGACCTAAACAAATGGAAAGACATTCTGTGTCATGGATTAGAAGAATAAATATCGTGAAGATGTCAATCTTACCCAAACTGATTTATAGATTCAATGCAATACCAGTCAAAATCCCAACAGCTTACTTTACAGAATTAGAGAAGGCAATTACCAAATTCATCTGGAAGGGTAAGTGCACTCAAATAGCCAAAAGCATTCTGAAAAAGAAGAGCAATGTGGGAGGAATTTCACCGCCTGACCTTGAAACATATTACAGAGCTACAGTGGTCAAAACAGCATGGTACTGGGAACCAGCTATGGCTCAATTGGTAGGGCTCTGGTTTATCACATGGAAGGCCCCGGGTTCGGTTCCCGGGGTCTCCTCAAGAAGGTAAGCTGCCTCGAGAAGGCAGGCCGCTGCGAGCAGGCAGGCTGCCATGAGCAGGCAGGCCACCGCACGGTGAGCTGACTTGGTGGGATGCCGCAGCGGGGGGAGACAAGCAGACACAGAAGAACGCAAAGCAAATGAACACAGCAAGAACAAGCAGCAAGGGGGGGATAAATAAATAAATAAATAAATATCTTTTTTAAAAAACCCCAGCATGGTACTGACATAAAGATAGACACATTGATCAGTGGAATAGAATTGGGAACCCAGAAATCAACCCTCACCTATACAGTCAACTGGTTTTTGACAAACCTACCAAGTCCATGCTAAGGGAAAAAACAGTCTCTTCAACAATTGGTGTTGGGAGAACTGAATATCTATAGACAAAAGAATGAAAGAGGACCCTTATCTCACCCCCTATACAAGAATCAACTCAAAATGGATCAAAGATGTAAATATAAGAACCAGGACCATAAAACTACTATCAGAAAATGTAGGGAAACATCTTCAAGACCTTGTAGTAGGTGCTGGTTTCTCGGACCTTACATCCAAAGCACATGCAACAAAAGAAAAAAATAGATAAATGGGACCTTCTCAAAATTAAACACTTTTGCACCTCACAGAACTTTGTCAAAAGGGTGAAAAGGCAGCCAACTCAATGGGAAAAAATATTTGGAAATCACATATTTGATAAGGGCTTAATATCCAGGATATATAAAGAAATGTTACAACTCAACAAATGATCCGATTTTAAAAAGGGCAAAAGACTTGAATAGACATTTCTCCAAAGAAGAAATACAAATGGCAAAAAAACACATGAAGAAATGCTCAACATCACTCATGATTAGGGAAATGCAAATAAAAACTACAATGAGATATCATTTCACACCTATCAGAATGGCCACTATTAAGACAGAGAGCTACAAGTGTTGGAGAGGATATGGAGACATAGGAACAACTTATTCACTGTTGGTGGGAATACAGAATGGTACAGCCACTGTGGAGGACTGTTTGGCAGTTCCTAAAAAAGTTGAATATAGACTTGCCACATGACCCAGCAATACCGCTCCTGGGTATATACCCAGAAGAACTGAGAGCAGTGACGCGAACAGACATCTGCACACCAATGTTCATAGCAACATTATTCACCATTGCCAAAAGTTGGAAACAACCCAAGTGTCTATCCACAGACAAATGGATAAACAAACTGTGGTCTATTCAGGATGGAATATTATGCAGCTGTAAGAAGAAATGAAGTCGTAAAGCATATGACAACATGGATGAACCTGGAGGACATTATGTTGAACGAAGCAAGCCAGACACAAAAGGACAAATACTGCATGACTGTGTTACTATGAACCAAATATATTGTGTAACATATTGTTTGATTCAAAATTTTTTTATATTTATCCAGTGCAAAAACAAACAAACAAAAAACCCCAGCCAAATGGAAGTTCTGGAATGGAAAAGCATAACAACTGAAATGAAAAATTCACTGGAGAGGTTTAACAGTAGGCAGAAGAAAGAATCAGCAAACTTGAAGATAGACTGATAGAGGTTTTTCAGTCTAATGAACAGAGAGAAAAAAGAATAAATGACAGCATCTCGAGAAATATGGGGCACTTCAGAGAAACTGAGGTCTGTCTTCTCAGAGAAATGTGGCATACCAGAAGAAGAGGAGAGAAAGAAAGGAACAGAAGAAATAGTCACAGAAATAATTGCTGACTATTTGAAATTTGTTTTTCAAATTTGGTGAAAAACGGCATATACACCCAAAAAGATCAATGAACTCCAAACAGGTTAAATACCAAGGGATCCACGTCTAGACACATCACAGTTAAAATGTTGAGAGGCAAAGGTAAAGAGAAAAGCGTTAAAGCAGCAAAATGAAAATGACCCATCAGGTACCAGGGATCCCCAGGAAGATTAATTAGTAATTGAATTCTCATCAGAAACAATGGAGAGTAAAAAACTGCCAAACAAGAAACTTACATTCAGCAAAATTATCTTTCAAAATGAAGGCAAAATCAAGACATTGCCAGATAAACGAAGCCTAAGATAATTTCTTGTTAGCAGATGTACCTTACAAGAAATATTAAAGGAAGTTCTTCAGGCTAAAAGCTAGTGATGCCAGAAAGTAATTTGAATCCACATGAAAAAGAGTGCTGGTGAAGGTACTAGGGAGGTAATTTAAAAAGGCAGCATAATTGCATATTTCTTCTCTTCTCTTGACTGATTCTAAAAGAAATGCATGAAACAATATGCACGCACACACATATATGAACACACACATGCACACACACTTGGTGGTAACTCAAATCCACAAGAAGAAATGAAGTGAACCAGAAGGGTAAATACGACAGTTAAAACATTCTAAAATTATATATTTGCCTTCCTTTCTCCATCAGTTTCTTTAGAAGACATAGGTGATATAAATGAATAATTATAACCATGTATTACTGGGTTTTAACATATATAGATGTAACATGTGTAATAGTGAAAGCACAAAAAAGATGGGAAGGGAACGGGACTACATAGGAGTAAAATTTCTTTATTTCACTCAAACTAAGTCAATATAAATCTGAAATTTGAAGTAGATTCTGATAAGATGTATTTTGTAAGCCCTAGAACAACCACTAAAACTATATAATTCAAAAAATAATTTAAAAGTCATTAGAGGAATTAAAATGTTCACTAGAAAATATCCACTTCATACAAAAGAAGGCAATAAAGAGGTAATAGGGGAACAAAAGAGACATGAGACATAGAGAAAACAAAATGCAAAGTGGCAGTCATAAATCCAACCATATCAATAATAAAATAAAATATGAATGCATTTACCTCATACTATATACAAAAACGAACTCAAAATTGATCAAAAACCTAAATGTGAGAACTTAAACTATAAAACTCTTAGAATAAAAGGAGCATAATCCATGACCATTGATGAGGCAATAATTTCTTAGATATGACACCAAAAGCGCAAGCAGCAAAAAGAAAAAAATAGCTAAATTGGATTTCATGGAAATGAGAAAATGCTGTGCTTCAACACTTTTTTTACTATCAAAAAAGTGAAAAGGCAACCCATAAATGGAAGAAAATATTTGCAAATCATGTATCTGATAATAGACATCTGTTTCTATATCTACAACTATATCATGTATCCATCTATGTGTGTATGTGTATATATATATACATACGCATGTATGTGGTATATAGATGAGTGTGTATACATTTATCTATGTGTGTATTCATAGATTTGCACATGTATTGGGTTGCAATGTAAAATGTATTTCTTACTGTGAGTGTGGCTCAAAATGTTTGAAAGCTGCTGGGTTGAAGGATTCTGGAGGATTTTGTCTCTGTTCTTAGTAGTTTATCACTTTTCCTTTATTCTGCTCTTGGGTCATGTGACTTGGGACTTTCAAACAGTTACATCCTGAAGTTATAGAGCATTTGGATGGCTTTACTCTCTCTCAGCTGGAAAATGTTGCTCAGTAAATGGCAGCAATAATTTGATCAATCCCTGTTCACCCTGAAGATATTCCTGAGCCATTATTCACTGGATGGCCCTTTGCGGATCTGTTGGAGTGACAAGAAACCACTCTGACTTTTCTTTTACACATTATCTGTGAGTAAGGGCCAAAGAGATAACCACGAAGAACTAGTTTCGAGATGCGTACCCTGCTTTATCTTTAATCCACAAACTACACTTGCTCTTCTGCCTTGAACCCACCAGGGGAAAAGCAGAGAGTACATTTTGATGTACCGTCCTCTTTTCACCACTGACTCTGGCGCGTGGAAGCTGCAGTCTGACCTTTCTAAGAAATGACATAGAAATGTAAGGGGAAGACACAGTTGCCGTTTTGCTTCTTAAGCTTTTTATTTTGAAATACTTTCCAATTTACAGGACAGTTGCAAAGATAATACAAAACCCATATAGAGAACTGCAATATACCCCCTCCCCCATTCCCAGATCCACCAATTTTAACATTTTGTCACATTTGCTGTATCTTTCTTTCTCTATATCTATCTGTCTGTCTGTCTTACTTAGCTATCTATCATTTTCTGACATTTGAGAGTAGTTTGTATAAATACATGCTCCTTGAACACATAATACTTCCATGTATATGTCCTCAGAACAAGGATATTCACTTATGTAACAGTTACCTTTTAAAAATGTTTAGATTTGATGAATTTGATAAATAGGTTGAACTCAGGGTCCTTTGTGTGGTGGGGATAATAAGAAAATAATTGGAATTTTGCAAATGTGTATGATAATATGCTTTTTCAATTGAGTCACTCTTTCAAATGAGAATCCTCTCAGGTTCTTGCTATGAATATCAAAGAAAACTTTTCTTAAAGTTAAAAGCAAATACAAGGGAAATATTTTAAAACCCACCCACATCAGGCTTTTTGAAAATGTTAAAATTGAAGTATTGGCCCTAAAATATGATCAATTCAAAATTCCAAGCCAAGTCACCATTCGCAGATTTTCAAAAGAAATGTCTGGACAGTGGAGGAGAGAGGATTCGAGCAGGCGGATATCTCCAGAGAAATCTGTGCTGTGAACCCCTTTCCCCTCCCCGAGGGGGGTGGGTGAGTGCTTTCCCCCTTGCCTCATATCTCATGAGGAGACCTTTCATGGGATGCCTCCAGAAGGGTAGAGGTACCTGGGATGGGACTTTGCCTTAGAAAACCCAGAGGCTGAGAGCTGGGATGACTCTTGCTTGGAGGCAGAGCAGGGAGATGACTGTGTTAGCATGGCCTGGTTTTACACGATATGTGGGGACAAGGGATGTGGGGGTGGTTCCCATGGCCAGATGTGGGTGAGTCTGAGTGAGGAGGCTTGGATCCATCCAGTTGGTCTACCTAGAGGCCCTAGGAGATCTTCCCCATGGAAGCCTAGGCTTCTGTCCAGATGCCCCAGGGCTGAGAAAGTCACAAGCACAGGAATAGAGAGGCACACATCACCCGGTCAGGGGAGTGGCAGGAGAGAGGTGCCCACCAGGGGCCTGGGAAGCAGCCTTGGCAGAAGAGTCAGCTTCAGACCTTCAGACCTTGCCAGGCCCTGGAGGGAGGGGTCAGCTTCCTGCAGTGCTGGTCCTGGAACAGTCCTTTTGCCTTGGCCTCTTCCTCTGCTCCCAGGCTCCAGTGTGGATGTGAAGTGGACCCAGCCGTGGAGAAGAAAGTCCCAATCCCACCATCCCCACCACCTCGCTTTCCCACTGCGGCCTTTTTGCCTGAATCAAGTCTGAGCTGAGGGAGGGGAGGTTGATCTTAAACTGGATTTTACCCAAAAGTTTCTCTCCTACCTAAGTAGTGTGCTGAAAAGCCCTTAGAGTTAGAGGTTTGTTTGTTTTTTATATACCAATTTTATTGATACATATTAAGAAAACATACAGGTCACCCAAAGTGTATAGTCAATGGTGTTTGGTATAATCACATAGTTGTGCATCACTTTAATCATCACTAGAGGATTTTCACTATTTTAACAATAATAATAATATAATAAACAAAAAACAGACAAAAAAGCAAACAAGAAAAGCCTTCACCTCTCAATCTCTCTCTGTTTCCCCTGTAGTACCTAGCTGCTATTTCTGGCTATTCTTATTTGTTTTTATTTTTTAAGCAGTTTTATTGAGATATATTCACATACCATGTGATCTACCCAAAATGTATAGTCAATGGTTTTTGTTACTAGAGTTTTTATCCAGGTCCAGGGGTATGATCACCCTCACTGAAAACAAGTTTAAAAGGGACGTGGGATTTAGTTCACATCAGGAGTTGTGCTTATTCAGTACACTAGTTGCATAACATCCAGTTGCATCTCTGTGTGGCTTAAGTTACCCTGGCTTCCTTAAAGAGACTCCAGATCCTGATTTATTTCTAGGAACTTTGATCATATTTTTATACCCTGTCTATTGAAACATAGATTTTTGTAATCAACCCCAAACCCTAGAGATTTTTTTCCTCTTAAAAATCACTATTTCTTTTAAATGTATGTTATAATTCTTTGAACTTAAGTAACATATTATTCTGTCTAGCTAGAATTTGATTATTTGGCAACTCACATATCTGGAGGGAAAGTGAGAACCAAGATCACTGACCCCCTGTTGCCCTTGCAAGGTCAAAAGGCACACCCCACAGGTGTGCACTAATCCATGAATTTCCTGAATAAGAGACTTCCATAGCCCCTCTCTCAGCCTACTCAGCCTATTCTTTCTTTTTATTTTAATTGTACTGTTTGGTTATTTGTTTTCCAAGCCAAATCTGTGGCAAATTAGAAGCATAAAATTAGAAGAGGGAGAAAATGTTTCTAAGACAACACACTGCCAGCAAGGGAGGAAACAGAAAAGCAGATATGGAACTTAAGAAATATAGCAGCTTGGGACTATTTAACAAAGGACGATAATCTTATCAAACTCAGGAGGTGCTGAGGTATCACCGTAGAACAGATAAGCTAGCATTATAATGATGGCTTAGAGTCATAAAGAAATGGTTACAAATATATCTGTTTAAGAAGGTTGGGAAGTATATAATACATAGTAAAGTACTATTTTATATGGTGTATTAGGGTTCTCTCGGGAAACAGAATCAACACGAGATCTCTGTTAAAAATATAAGATTTTATAAGAGTCTCTCACATGACCGTGGGGATGCGCAAGTCCAGGTTCCGCAGGCAGGCTGCAAGCCAGGGGCTCCGATGAAAGACCGATGAAGGGTCCTTGATGAGTTTCTGGGAGAAGTTGGCTGTCAAATGACAAGCTGGGAAATTCTCTTCTGAATGTTGAAATCACTTCCCCTTTTAAGGTAGTCAACTGATCGGATAAAAGCGTCATCCATTCTTGATGCAATCTACCTGATTAGTGCAGATGTAATCAGCCATCCGCGCGGTAAACTCACTGGTGATCGAAGTCCATAAATGCTCTTGTATTACAATTAGCCCAGTGCTTGCTGGACCTAACACCTGGACTCAATTACCTGGCCAAGTTGACTCATTAGCCTAACCATCACATATGGATAAAATGAAAATATTTTGGTGATTGAAGAGTCAGTTAAGACTCTTCACAGTCACGTATAACAGAAAGCTTCACCTAAACTGGTTTAAGGCAAAGAAATTTCTCAGCTGTAATAGTCCAGGCTCATTTGGTTTTGAGAGCAGCTTGAGCCAGGGGCTAAAAAGTGATGTCAGGATGTGTTTTCTCCACCTTTCCACTATGCTCTTCTCTAAGTTGGCTTGGTTCTTAGGCCTCGTGTGGTGGCAAGATGGTAGCCGACAGCTCTCTGATTCACATTCTTCCAGGTTCAAGCCTAGGTGAAAAGATTATGCTTTCCTCCAGGACACGTCTGGACGGTCACTGTGGCTGTGGAATTCGCTTCTCTTTTTAGCCAAGACTGAGTCTCCCCACACCCACGGACTGTGGATGGAGTCAACACCATCTGCATAACGTTGGATCGATTGAGGGTGAAGAACAGTTTCCCCACAGCAAAATCAGGGTGCCCTAACAAAAATGGGGTGGCAGATTTGCATCAGTAAAATACTCCACTCTCTGAGAAAACTGGCTGCTTAATATGAGAGAAGAGGAAAACCACTGATGTTTAATTGTAGCATTTTTCTTCATAAGACGCCACCTGATATGAAAAGCTCTTTAGCTGGAGTGCTGAAAGATCAGGCGGTGTCCTGTTTTAAATGAACATCAGGACCTTAAAAAATAAGGATTTATCTTCTCATTTATATTTTTAGTACATTTTCCATCTTCATTGGTCTGCTTCCAAAAGTCTGCCAGCGCTGTCTGACTTCAGTGGCCAGACGCAAGGAGCAAGGACGCGTGAGAGTAGCAAGAAGCTCTGACCGCCGCGTGACAGGGGCTGGAAGAGAACTAGCAGATGTTTTTTAGGCTCCAGAAGGGGAATGCCTGCGTTCAGCCTCAGCTGGTTCTGTCTCTGGTTCAAAGTTGTGGCTCAAGCGCAGGGACAGAGGCCCAGCCTGTGAGGGAGAATGGGGGGCAGGTAACGGTTGTGCTCTCATTCCACTCCCCCCCTTTCATTTTCCACTTGTTCCTCGGCACCATCCAAAAGAAGGGAGTGAGGGGGAGAGAATGCATTTTTAAGGCTTTGGGGGGAGGCAGAGGGCATTCAGGCAGGGTGAAGCGGTTCAACCCAAGTCATGCTTTCCTGGATTTTATTCATGTGGATCCAGCCACAGAGAAGCCTTTCACTCCTTAGCTTTTTGGGCTTTAGAAGAAATGTAGTCTGCCTTATTCCTGGTGTGGCGTGGAGGTGGACCCTACAGTTTGTGGTTTCAGATGTGAATCATTGGTTTCCAGGAAGAATTTGGGATAATCCAACATTCTGTCTGTGATGGTCTCCCTTCTCTTGTATTTGCCTTTTTCTGACAACTTTGTGATCTTATTTTAGAGGGAGTTGTTTGCTTGGCCCGTTGAATTTTAGAATGAAATCAATATGGCCCCAAAGGCTACATCAGGTGGCTCGGTAGACTCTAGCCAAGTCAAGTTCTTATTGCTTTCTTCTTAGGGATTTTAATAACCCTTCTAAATTACTCTTGCCAACTGCAGCTCTGGATTTATGTTTTATATTAAATTACTGTAATGTACTCCAGATTTTTCTAAATACAATACCATATTCTTCTACTAGAGTTTTCTTTCTTATAGGTGTAAATCAAAGCCTAGATAGGAGACCAGAATGGAGAATTATCTCTATGTGTTTAAGACTGAGATTTGTATTTAGTTCAACTCTTCATATACATCCACAGAACACAATGCACTTGGTTAATGTGGTTATTTGGGGGGGGGGGGAGGAAGAGGGTATTCATTCTTCCCTTTTCTTCTCTTTTCCCTCATTTATTTATCCCCCCTCCCCATTGTTTTTGGGCTTGCTGTCTGCTTTCTGTGTCCATTTGCTGTGTGTTCTTCTGTGTCTGCTCATCTTCTTTTCAGGCAGCACCAGGAATCGATCCTGGGAACTTCTGGAATGAGATAGAGGTGCTCAATCTCTTGCACCACCTTAGCTCCCTGCGTCTCCCACTGTCTCTCTTCTGTGTCTCCTCCTGCCATGTCATCTTGCTGCACCAGCTCTCTGTGCAGGCCAGCTTGCCTTTACCAGGAGGCTCTGGGAATCGAACCCTGGACCTCCTATGTGGTATATGGGAGCCCAGTCACTTGAGCCACATCTGCTTCCCACTACTCCCTTTCTTCTCCTTCTCCCCTCTCTCTTCTCTTTCCTCTCTCCCATTCCTGACTTCCTCTCTTCCTTTTTCTCCCCTTCTCTTCTTTTTCCTTTTTCTCTTCCTCTTTTTCTTCTTCTCCCTGTTTCTCCTCCCCTTCATTTACTGGTGCAATTTGTAGCCAACGACTAGTTAGCCTTTAGAACAAATGGGGCGTATGAATGTGGAAACACGTGGTTCTTCCCTGACTGTGGACGAAGGCCCATGGAAGGGCAGCTGTCCCCAAACCTCAATGCCATGGGCCTGATGCAAGGCCCAGAACTGGCCCCATTAGAGTTTCGGTGTAGTTTTGGGGTTATGCTGACAGTTCTTTCCTTAGGAAATTCCTGTAAATAGGTTGACTGTGAGAGATTTACCTACTTCTTGTTAGCATGTTTTCATGGATCAGACAACCTGGCTGATGGGGAGTGGTCCTAGGAAAGGTCTCTGGTGTGGGGAGCTCCTGGAAGAGTCCTTCAAAGAGGAGAGCAAAGGTCACAGGGGTGCAGGGAGTGGGGAGGCAGCAATCTGAAGACAAGTTCTGTGCAATTTGATTTGGGCTGGCCCTGCACTCTGTGATTCCTTTTTTTCTTTTCTTTTCTTTTCTTTCTTTCTTTTTTTTTTTTTTGTCTAGGAGAACATTGGAGTTGTTTGTTGGAAGGAGGCTTAGGATTTTATGTAGATTTAATTTACTTTATGTACAGTTATCCAGAAAAGAGGATTAAGTATTGTGAGTGATGGCTTTGTGGCTTTGACTAGAGAAGGTCCCAGCTTGCTTTTCCAAAGGAAGGAAATGCTCCAAAATCATGGATGATAAAAGCATCCTTTAAATGATAAAGAATTCTGATTAACTTGTATTTTACATGTTGTCTATATAGTGTCACCTTACACTCCTAGCTATTTATTGAAGGAGAAGAAGATGACATTACTCATAGAGATTATTGCAAGATTTATCAAGAGAATGTATATCAACTACCTATACAGGGCTGGACCCTAGTAGACTTTCAATAGTTGCTAATATTTTTATTCAGCAAATATCTCTTTAGCATGTATCATGGGCCAGGACTATACTTGATGCTAGAAGACATTGGAGAGCACGACAGACAAGCTCCTTTTTCCCAGGATCTTGGTTTATCATTTTTTTATACTCCTTGGAAGTAAAAGTGTCTTAAAGCTGAAACAAGGAAGAGTAGATGGGAAGAAGTAAATACTCCAGAAGCAACAAAGGACCTGGGCCAAAACAAAGAGCAGATTTTTTTTTAATTTTAAAAAATTAATTTTTTAATTTATCTTA
>PVKH010035488.1:0-11724 GCA_004027955.1 Chaetophractus vellerosus
TCATGCAGAGACAAAGGCCAGATGTAAGGCATCACATTTGCTGGTATAGATTGTGGCAAGACAAGTTGGTTCTAGAACTGGGAGCTCTGTTAGTCACCTCTGAATTCAGGCAGGGACATGATTCCCCTGCTTCCTGTTCATGACAGAATAATGTGGTACTACTAGAGCCAACAGCTGTGGTAGCAGCTTCTTAAAGTTAAGGTTTCTGGCTATGACAGAGGCAGCAACTCTGCCATATCCAAAATGTTTTTAGGAGCCATTCCTTCAGTTCAGCCTAGAATCTATTTCTTCAGCATTCGCAAAAAATGTGAGAACTATCTCTGTCCCCTAATCAATCTCTCACTGCTTAAACTAGCCAGAAAGGATTTTTGTTTGCCAAGCAAAAAAATAAACGTGACCTTTCCCCCTCTTTCCCTTATCAAATTCTGCTCTCAGCCAACCAACCATTTCCTGTCAAAGAATGAAATAAACAAATCCACACAAGCTATTTTTTTTCACTTGAATTCACACATGAGTAACCTGTTCTGAAAATTTATGAGACAAGGTGATCTCTATCTACATTAAGGTTATGAAATCTAATCTACTTCAGATACCCTCTCTGGTTGATTGAGAAACTTCATTCACTCCACTTAGGAACCAGAAAGAACAGATACCCTCTTGGAATATACCTTCTTCTCAGCATTGGATGTTCAGCAGGCACAATGTACTGGGTTGGCCATCGGTTCGCTAATCAGGTTCTTTAAGTGGTTATCAGGCGATGGGCAAGAGCTGGGAACTCACATTAGGAAGGCAGAAGAACATATTTATTTTGGAGCCATTAAAGGGCAGCTTTAAGCTGTGCAACACAGCCAAAATTTTCAGAAAGTTTTATAATATCCTAAAATTCCATATCCCAAGTCAGGGACTCTCCAACCTGGGTTCTACTTTGAGTAGTCAGCCGTATCATGGCTCAGTATTCTTTTCTATGTTTATTGACCCACTTTTTTCTACGTATTGGGACACATGGAGAAGTTGAATAAGAATCAGTTTTGAAGTGCTCACTATTAATGGAAGTGGACATGCATAAGTATAGGTTTAGCACAATGAGAAATATGCATTATAGAAATAAGTGTTAAAAGAATATAGACTCAGGAGATTGGATAGACTTAGAAGTCAAGGGCAATTATTGTATATAGATGTACGGTATCAGTTATGCCTACTTATAAATTATTGTCTCTCAGATCCAAATCTATCCTTCTCTATAGTGGTTGGTGATAATCCATGATTCCTCAGTGTTTTCTTTTCTTTCCAGTTACCCAGTTATTAATTTCAAGCAAAGCTTATTATCTATATTCATTTTTCTGATAAAATAATTTGGTGTGGTTTATCTCTTCGCTGGTTCTGACTGATAAATGAAGAATGTGACTAATGAAGAATGTGCCTTGAGGTGCAAGTTGCTACTGCACTCTGACCATTACAGAGATACTGATGACTATGAGGATCTTGGAGGAAGATAGATTCTTTGGAGCATTTATAGAAGGAAAGTGACAAGCTCAAGTCACATGGGAAAGTGACAATCCCATCACAACAACAGAAGAGAACTCCTGTGGCAGCCCTAAAATAAACTCTTATCTCTTATAACCTCAGGGCCGATTTTACTGAAAATCAAGCACAACATTCAATTATGGGCTAAAGAGTTACAAACACCATTGAATTCACAGCTTCACTATTTCTCTCCTGTGCCATTTAAGACATTGATGGAGAAGGAAAGTTCCTGAGACTTGGAAAGGGGAGATCAAGGTGAACTCAAACAAAGCCCAGGGCCTTAAACCTCTGAGTTACTCTGAATTTTTCTCTAGCACCTTTTACTGACAGCTTAACATGGAGCTGACTGGCAAAACAAAAATGTGGTTTGCAGTGTTACAACCCCAGCATCACAAAGCAGATTATAGAAGGGTGGATCTGGAGCTGAGAGACAAATGCATATATGCATCAAATTGTATAGATTATGTACTAAAAATACCTATCTATGCAGTTCTATGATCTTAAGTAAGTCATATTCTCTGTTTCTGTATTTACATATTTAAAATATTGGACAAGGTTGGTACTTTCACTTTTGTTTCAAGTAGCAAAACGCTTCTGTCAAATTCATGTATAAAAAAAGCAGTATATAAAACAGGTATAAATAAGCAGATGTGACAGTATCTTCCATCAAACTGGGGGGAACTCCTGTTGCCTACAGGGTCTACCCTGAGGTAGGCTCCGAAGTCTCTAATGAATGCAGCCAGTAAACCGCTGAATACAATAATCATAAGGCTCTTCTTGCTCTAAATGTAGACAATTCAGAAATCCTCTCCTGATATCTAAAGTACTGGTTCTCAAAGTGTGGTCCTTTGACCCTGACCCACTGCATCACCAGCGGCTGGGGTCTGAGTTTCCTGTTTGACGGTGTGTGACCCTACAGCAAGGTGCTGAAGCTATCCTTTCATTTGCACCCCTGGAGTTTCGACCTTGAGGGCATCCTCCATATTATGAGAACACAAGTCACAGAAGAAAATCCCTTTGGTGCACAAACAAGTAGTGTTCCTGAGAAATTCACAGGAAACCCTTTTCCCTCATTGCCTAAGTCAAATGACTCAATGGAAGAGGATTCTGCAAAACAGGCCACGGCCATCTCACATTAATAACAGGGTCTCATGTCATTCAAACAGGAGGGGCCTGCTTTTGAAAATGACCAGGGACAGATACCAGACATCTAAGGGGCCCAAAGGAGGGTAGTGATCACTTTCTTTGCTGTAGAAGATGGCCAGGCAATTCAGCAAGAACAGTAAGGCAGGGGGGCTGAAGCCTTATCCTGGAGAGCATTGGGTTGCAAAGTGGCTCCAGAAGCATTACCTTTCCTTCAAATTAGCCAGCTGCCAGATTCTGTAAACACCATAAATCTCTAAGAACAGGGTTACTACACTCATGAGGTAACCCAGGTGTTTGACCATCTAGGATGTTGAAATATGCAAGGCCAGCACTGCCTGTGCCAAATGGGTCACAGCTGCTCCTCTGTGCTCATGTTTCCCAGGCCCCTTAGTGGAACTGCTCACAATTAACTGCTTTGTCTGTCACCAAGCCCAGCCTCTCCGTTGGATATGGGGTTAGGGATCTCCCTCCCCCTCTCTCTGTTGAATCTCAGGTTAGTTTCTCTCTCTCTCTCTCTCTCTCTCTCTCTCTCCCTCCCCGACACACACACATAGCAATCTTAATCAAAAATCACATCAGTAACCTATCGCCTTTTTGAAACTGTTCTAGTGAATTCATCGCTTAGTATGTCAGGCTTGATTATAAGAGGGGAGTGGGGAGAGGGAGCAGAGGACTGGAAATGCAGATTCCAGCTCTGCTTCCTTTCCTCCTCCCCCTTGCCTCCAGGTTGGGGAACACTTCTTGCATTCTGTGCTTTGATATCCCCAGTTCAGGAATCAGAATGTAAGTTTTTATGTTCCTGCCCATGTAGTTGGCGAGAGTTAAATCTGAATATCAAGAGTTTTAGAAAAATCTAAGCATCCCTGGATGCTTAATTCCTTCCTTAAATATTCAACTCTGTAAGCCCTTACTTAAAGCAAAATATAGCAGAGTAGTGGGAGTGAGTATGGGGGTTTAGGGTATGGAAGGAATCCCAGAGATCCCCGATGTGGCAACACCTACACTCCAAAGCTCCTGCCCAGATATAAGGGAGCCCCATCTTTGGGAAACCCTTTAGACTTTGGAACTTCACTAACTCCCATTCCAGGTCCAGAAACTTCACAATTTTTCAGTCCAGCAATCCCTGTACCCCATCTTCAACAAATGCAGTGACTTGTGACCATGTGTCTATGTTCTTTCTTTCTCTGAAGTTTACACGGTCTTCATGTAGGAATAACTTAATTAAGTATCGTTAAATAATTACATGCAGATCACTCAGTAGTAAATGTTGCCTTCAGTATCCTGTGCTATATTAAAATATATTGGGGCCGGCTCGATAGCCCAGTGGATAGGGTGCCGGCATACCACATGGGAGGCCCCAGGTTCGATTCCTGGGGACCTCTCCTAGCGGGCAGACCACCTTGAGAATGGCAAGCCGCCATGGGCGGGCCGGAGCCGCCGTGGGCAGGGCAAGAAGCTGCCACGGACATGGCAAAAGCCGCCACGGGCAGGGCAGGTCGCCCGCGGATGGAGCGCAGCCAGCCACCCGCGAACTGAAAGCCGGCCGTGAACAGACGCAGAGACCGCCCACAAGCGGGGAAAGCCGCGCCTGCACAGTGACCACTCTCGGCGCATCGCCACAGCGGGGGGAAGGGGAGATATGTAATAAAAATAAATACATCTTAAAAAAAAATTAAAAAATAAAAAAAATAAAATAAAATATATTACTCATGCCTATACAAGGTATAGGGAAAAGATGTATCAACTGAGAAATCAGTTACCAAGTGACAAAGGACATATAAATAAGGGCTTGCATGAATAAGTGCCCAGGAGCTCAAGCATAAAGTAGTTGGGTAGACTGGAGGGTTTAAAGAAGACTTCCTGGACGAGATGGACTAGAATCCTTCTTCCCAAGCAGTAATCTAGGGGCAGGAAGCCTGTTGAAGGTGAAGTTTTGAAATGGATGAGGTATTTCCCTACCTCATCATTCCCACACTGGCCCTGATAGCAATTCCAGGAATTCCAGGGATTTGAAAGAGCAGGGAAGTCAGACAGAATCCTATCGATTCTTTCATATAGTATTTTGTCATTTGTGGCTCTACATTAAATACTAACTTTTTTAATATACTTTGATCTTATCATGTATAATTTTAAGTCAACAAATGGTAGGTTCTAAGATTCATTTAGCTTTGTGTTCCAGGACTTTCAGAGACTGTGTGTGCTATGAATGAGTAGGTGAATAAGCAAATAGATCCTGGCTTTTCTCGAATGGTGTAATACTCCTCCTCTCTTATCTTTCCGGGTTTGCTGATTATAAAAGGGGAATGGGTTTTGGAGTCAGACAACCTGAGCGCAAATCTAGTCTTTGTTAATTACAGCTGAGGAGACTGAGAAATTTATTTAACCTTTCTGAGACCTCAGTTTCCCCACTTGCAAAATGGGATAATAACACTTCAAATGAGATAATGTATATGAAAATACTTAGCACAGCCCAAAATACATAGAATTAACTTAACTCCCAGTACCCCCAAGATTCCTTTGTTTTCTCTCAGGTATTTTAGTTCCCTGTGCCATGTGTCTCCCCCATTTTGCATTACTAAAGGGATAATTTTCCTGGTCCATCTGTGTATCTACACCTACACCTATACCTGTACCTGTACCTGTACCTGTACCTATACCTATACCTGTACCTCTACCTACACCTATACCTGTACCTTTTCCTATACTTGTACCTATATTCTCAATATGCCTCTCTCTATTCACCTCTCATCTATCATTCTTCTATCCATCCATCCACTCCTATTATACCTAAGCTCTTTATATCTACCAATAATAGCATAAGTGCTCACTGCTTGAGTTCTAGAGTAAAACACACATGCTTTCAAATTTTACCCACTAACCCAAAGACCTTGTGCAGTTACCTAACATCTCTTAAGTCTCAATGCCTTCATCTGTACATAAAACCCTTATCAGTGTTCCTGACTCAAAAAATGTTAGAAATAGCAAAGGTTGGTTTTTCTCCCTTCCATTTGTTCTCAGGAAGCATAAGCCTCCAAAGAGGTAGTTAAATACCCATAACCCAGTACTTTTTAGAATATTTCCTTACAACTTGACATTGAATCAAGGCCCTCCAAATGGCAGAAAGCAAACATCTCTTTGTCATTTCAAGAAGGCACAGTAGTCCTTCTCATGCACCTTTTTTTTTTTTTTTTTTTTTTTTTTTTTTTTTTTTTTTTTTTTTTGGCTCTTCAGCTTCCTCTGTAGCAATTGAAATGGAAAACCCAGGATTTCTCCCCTGTGGGGTTTTGTTTTCTATTTTATCAGAATCTGAAGAGGTCTCAGACTGTGCCTCAGCATCCACAAAGGTAATTAAGATCTGCTCAGATGAGGAGAAGGACAAACTGCCAAGACTTCAGGACGCAGACGCTGGGTACAAGACCTGTGCTACCTTGCTGAAGTGGGTGGGACCTGCTGTCTGTTCTCCAGCCTCTCATAGCTTTGCTAGGACTCACTGACATTATGTTTTTCTACTCTTGGGGTAGAGATTAAGTAGCTCACAGAGTGGCATCAAAGGGTGAAAGGGAACCTTAAATGGTCTAAATTCAGTCTCTACGCAATTCTACTATCCCCTTGGGTACACCCCTTCCATATATATTCTGCTAATTAGGAGTCTGCATTTCTGTGTTCCCACGACATTCTAAAAGGTAGAAAACAAGTTTCTCCCTCTTTCTATTTCTGAAATTCCTATGCACAATATGTATATGCTTAATATGCACTTGCCAATTTGAAAGGCAAAAACATATGCAGTCATATTTGAATGACAACCATTGAGGCACCTTCTGTTTTTGTATTATTATTTTATGTCACAGGAGAATAAAAGTCTTATTTTTTTCTTTTTCTAATCATCTTTCACTATAATTTACCCATACGTTCACAAGCACCCTCTCCCTCCATACTCATGCTCACTGCCATTTACCTAGTAAAAAGAATAAGAGTCATATTTAGGCTATAAAATCCTTCTCTAATGCAAAACATTTTAGTGTCAAATTAAAAATGAGAGTATATTCTCTAACTACCATATCCACTGTATTGCGGTTATAAACTGGGGCATTTCACACTTCTCGGAAATTTAGCACTGCTGCTTTTCTCTTAGAGTTGAATACCTGTCCTTGCATTTTAATAAATCGGTAATGAGTTTTATTTGTTATAAAGATTATGAAGATTTTTGCAACATCTCAAACGTGAAGCTATTTTTGAGCAAGATAACAAGAGGATAAAACTCGAGAAGGTGTTTAGATAGGAGAAAGAGCTAAGGCAGAATTCAGGAGTGAACTAGGAAAAAAATAGGACTACGGACACTGAATTGAGAAAAATGATGTTTTATAAGTCTGTGGGGCTTTTTCAGGCTTGCATTCTATGCTTTCCCTTGAATTTCTGCGACAGCTTGTCGATCGCATTGCATTGCTAACAGCAGTCGTCTTACACAAACCAGCTCCCTCCTTCTCTGATCCTGCAGCTTATTGTCAGCCTACCCCACAGGATGCCTTGTTACTCCTCTTCTGATGTCTTGATGTGTTAGTTATTCATCTTGCAGAGCAAGCTGGGGTTGGGGAACCCTCTGTGTTATAAGTTCTGGCTTTCTTTTGCACAGACTCAAAATGAGAAAATAAGCTTTGAGGTGCACTGCATGTGCTAAGGCTCTCTAATAAGTATTCAACAATGTGCTTTGTGTCCACAGGTGTCCCATTCAGAGCATCCAGGCTAATGGACAGTTCAGGAAACGAGCCGGCAGCTGTTGGCCTCCCTTGCTAGTGCCAATCTTGTTGTCATGCTCCAAGCTGTACTGAATTATATAACACACGCACGGCTAAACAAGCAAAGGAACTCCGGGTTCACCACTCTCTCGCTCCTCCGAACTCTAAGGTTAATACCATTTATCAAACTGGCTTAAGGGCAGGCTTTATACCTGCTCAGCTTGGCTATAAATCAAAGAGATGTTTGTTTTGCAAAAGTAAAATCCTTTAGACCAAATATGGTTTTGATTTCTCTTTGACTGTAAAATAGTTTTTAACCAAATACGTTTACCTTGTTTTATATGTATATCTACCTTATCCATTGACTTATAGATAGATAAGATCGATGATAGATAGATAAGATAGAGAGCAATGGAGATGAAAGAAATAGAGATATATTTACAGTTTCATTCCACAGCCTAAAAGGTAGCCCAATGCCTTTATTCATGTCCACATCCTAACTGCAAAATTGATTAGTGGCAATATTTCTGTTTCATTAATGGTGTTTGTTATTGATGGCAAGCTCTTAGATGGTAGGTGCTAAAAGAAATCTTATGTAGGGATTTATAGTTTCTCTATAACAATGTTATCTTTGCTAGAGCTAGATATTGACTAAAGCCTGAGTGGATTTTTCTTTGATGAACATTAGGCTGTGGTTTTCTCTTTTTGTCCAATGCTATTTATATTCATTTCTCAGTTGAACTATGGCCACAGCCTTTAGAATTTCAACCCATATTTAAACATATATAACAGATAAAAATAAAATTTTATCTGAGTCTTGAGTTAAGATTCTTCCTAGAGGTTTACTGTTAGGGTTTTTTGTTGTTTTCTTTTTTTGTTTTTGTTTTGTTTTTTTGCTTTTGTTTTTTGCTTGCTTTGCTTAAAACAGACAATCTGTGACTAGCATAAGTAAAACAATATGTTTAATATTAATAACTGTGTTTTTCACAGATTTAATATACTACAAGTTGCAAAATAAGAAGTTTGCCCTAATAATTGAAATGTTATGATATAATGTTTAAGAGCTATTTTATCTGAGACAGAAATGTCTTTGGTTGAAACTCAGAGGCTTTCTAATACCCTCCTCCCTAAACCATCCCTCCTTCCCTCACATACTCACATACCCACAAAGACATACATATATATACACACACGTGAGTTATCCTCCATCTCATTTCCCTCTTTCACTTTCTTCATTTACTACTAACTGAATTTGAGTTCACCTTTTGGTTGCTTGAATGAAATCTCAGTGAATGGAGGTTCTTTTTCTATCTTCTCTATTCAGTCAGACCTTATAAGAATACCTGACCCACATGTATGAAGACATCAATAAATATCTGATGAGTGAATTAATGGATTGATGTTTTCATGTGGTAACATCTATACACTATTTTAAAAATACAAAAATACTTAATTTCACATATTTGTTTTTTTAAGCAGTGTTATATAGACAGTATAGACAAGCAGTCCTCCCTTTGAGCAGTAGAGTGGGACTGTACAAGTGACCATGTAAGCTGAAACCATTCAAAGCAACCGTAATAATCAATGGGAAAAAACTATAGTTGTTCCATGATCTTTAACATTTTTTGTCAAAACATTAAAATTTTCTTGATTTTGGCTTAAAATGCATAGGGAAATGAAAAATACGGTAAAAATAATATGTGTTTAGTACTCTGTAATTTAAAACACTAGACATAATTGAGATTTAACTACTTTTCATTTCCTTATAAAATACTTATCAAAAGTAGTTGAACAGTCCTTGTCTTCTTCTCATATAAATTACAATATAGAATGAGCATCTTTTCTATGCCTTGGCAAATTTTCATACACCTTTCTAGTTTTAGATAAACTTCCAAAATTTTATCCTTTACCTTTCAGTGTTGTGAAATAGCTCTGAGAATTCTATAAGAGTGAATTTTTTTGTTAGCATCACTTCCTCTGGACATCATCATCTTTTTTGTCATAGCTGCTTTCCTCTTTTATGTCAGTAATTAGTTTTCACTACGTGCCTCTGGCTGCAAATGTAGTCTCTTGCAGAGTGGAAGTGACGACATTCTTACCTCCACTTATTTCTTCTGTAAGTCTATTTATATTTTATTTGAATTTCACTTCCAGTGTTAAATCACTTCTCATTTCTTGCCTGCACTTTCATCTTTATTGGCCAACTCCTTCTTTTGGTTATCCACTTTTGAAAATGTCATATGGGTTTATCCTAGGAGATGAGGTGGAAACACAGCTTTATGCCTTGCTGTCTGAGTGTGAAACAAATAACAGATATACAGTGACCAATAATGGACAGACCATAAGTGACATGACTGGTAAAGCACATCTGTTATTTGCGTAGTGATCCATGAACTGAAGAGCTAGCAGTGAAGCTTGAACTTTATGCAATTAATCATAGTTAACATGCTAAATTTTGAACTGTGTTGTTGGGGGACTGGTGTTAGTTAACTCAACTGTAGTAACTAAAATTTATGCATATTGGAACTGTGGAAAGCAAAAACTGCCTATAATCAGAAAATTTCATATCTCTGCCAAATTGTAACATTACCTCTGCATACCTTGAATCTATAGGCATGGAAGAAGCTACGTTAGAGATGTGGAAGATTGGGTTGTAACCCTTGGAAGTCACATATTAAAAACAAAGAGGGTTTATGGCTTTCCTTGATGTCTTTCACTGAGAAGGGGCAACAGTAGATCTTGAGACACACTATAGGTTTTGGAAAACAAAATGTTATAATTGCATACCTATATCTTTGCATTTACTAGCCAGGATCAGAAAGGCTTAAACCAGTGGTTCTTAAGCTTTGTCATGTATCAGCATCCCTTGGAGGGCTTATTAAAACACAGATTTCTAGGCCTCACCCCTACAGTTTCTGATTTTGTAGGTTTAGGGTGATACCTGAGAATTTGCATTTCTAACAAATCCCCAGGTAAAGCTGGTGCTGCAAGTTATAGGAAGCACTAGCTTAAACACAATCTGAAAAGTATCCCATGGGAAGAGAGGAAACAATTAGAAGACTAAAATCTGGAAAGAGAATAGCTACTGAATTAAAGAGATTAAAGGGATCTTAGAGATCTTTTAGTCTAGGTACCTCACAGGAAAGGAAAGGGAAGTCTGAAAAATTGAAGTGATTTAATTAAAATACATTGTTAGCCAGTGATAGAGTCTGGTCTAAATCCAAGAATCTAGTTCTAAGCATATCTGGGAGACTGTTATGGTCACAATAGGCCTGATTTTCAATAGATAAATGCTGAATATGGTGCACACACATTCTGGAAAACAGATTCTCAAACTTATTGTATATGAAATTAGTAATAAGGGCTTTTTAAAAATTAACATGCTAAGTCTCATCTAAAGATTCTGCTTTAATATTTGGAGGATGGGAAACTTTTAAACAGCAACCCCACTATATTATAAAGCAGATAGGCCAAATTTTAAGAAACAATGGTTGATGCCATTAAAAAGGTATATGCCATTGTTTCTATGCCATAGAATCGATACACAAGAGAAAACAGAATGCCAACTTTTCTTTGAATTGATTTTCAAAACGCTTCCACAGATTATGGTCATTCCTCCCCAAATCCTACAAGGTGGATGAAGCAACTATCATTACTTCTTCTTTAAGTAACCTTGGACAAGATTCCATTCTCAGAGCTTCCTTTTTCTTATCCATATTAAAAGCTACAGAATTGTTGTAAGGGTAAAAGGAGATAAGATATGTGAAAGCAATTTGCAAATAATAAAATACATGCATATTAGTTGTTGACCTCATTATAGATAAACCTAAAGAGAAGTACAATTTTTAAAATATCAAGTGGGTCATATGCAGATAATAGAGTCTTAAATTGCATTGTAATAGCTTTATCCTGGCAAAATCTCACTGATTGATCAAAGGAACCAGAAGAAGCAAAACCTTGGTAACATCACAAGGAGTTCAGCCTCATAAACCCTACATGACCTGGACCAGTACTTGTTGACTAAACTTAATCTGAAACATTATTAAATATAATCTCTATCTTGAGCTAAATGGTTTTCTTAGAAAATATGTTGCCCAATTTCTGTCCCAGGACATTTCCTGCCTCTTCTGTCTCAAATTGAATTGGGGATTGGAAACCAGACAAATTTGACTTTCTGAGCTTCCATTTCTCTTAGCAAAGCTGAAAAAAAAATCATTTGTTAAGGGGAAAAAATGAAAATGATCCATTTAGCCTCAACTCTGTCCTCACTCTTTAGGAGGACCCCTGGAGTTGGTAAGAAAAAAAAAATACAAAAATGAAA
>PVKH010035489.1:0-11725 GCA_004027955.1 Chaetophractus vellerosus
AATGATCCCGTTTGAGAATTCCAATCTGTTTCCTTCCAGGATCATGTGTGATAAAACTTTATTTACTTTAAATATTAAAACTTCGAGCTTTCAGAAGATAATTCATTTTGTAATTAAAATGCATAGAAACTTAAATCTGTTCTAGACTTACTTTCTAATGGTTCTTTAGAGGACCCAAGCAATAGTGATTTTTTCCATCATATTCACTTGCATCATGATCATGCTTTTGTTAATTAATAATTTCTTTTCCTCCCTTTCCCCTCACCTCTTTTATGAAGAACAATGGTGGTAGCTAACTTTTTAGGTTTCAGTTGGCAGTATGATTAAATTGATAATACCCACTGATGACATAGTTTAATCCCTACCCACTCCACCAATTCAACCAGTCACTGAATCTCATAGATTATCTCTATACTTTGTTTATCCACCACCGTGCTTCAATCTAGCACCTTTTCAAGGTTGGATTACTCAGTCAACCAGCATCTATTCTTGGCCATCATCAGTCCATTTCCTAAGTTGTAGCTGGAAAGACTTAAAACTCAAATCTTATCTTAATTTCTTGCATTAAACCCTTTAATTTCTTGCATTAAACCCCTCAGGCCAAGAGAAATGCAAAAAAGATCATAAAGGTCATAAAGAGGAAATTTAAATAATGTAAATGACTAATAAGGATATGTGAAGGTGCTCAAGCTCAGCATTAATAAGCAAAATCATTTCTTTGTAATATCATGTTGTCAAAGATTAAAAATATTGGTATGTTCCTTGATTGCAGAAAATAAGGTACTCTCATTTATAAACACCAGAAGAGAAGACTGGTGAAGACTAACTATCTCTACATTCAGGGGGAATTCTGCAGTTATGACTTAAAATTTAAATTTTGCATACCCTTTGCCTTAACAATTCCAATTGATAGGAAATTATTCCAACTAAGTAGTTGGTTGAGTTCAAACTAATTTCTAATAAGCATATTTAGCACACAGAAAATTTGCAGCTAATACACATGTCTATTAAAGAATAACGATTAAATGATAAATTATGGACATTTGCATTATTGATAACCATGTGAACATTAAACCAAGAGAGATTAACTATATAACTAAAATAGAATAAGGGGCTTAAGAGATTGTTGAAAGGAAAAGTCAAATTATGGCCCCACTTAAGAAAAGACTTCTTGTATATCAATTTATGTATGAACACAACCCAAAACTATATGCAGAAAATGCCATTAATAATAGATAACATTGAAAGAGTAGACTTGGGAAGAGAAAAGGCACTTAAGAAGTGAAAATACCCTACTTCACATATTTCCATGACCTTTGAATTCTTGAAAAAGATGATTTTTATATGAGTCAGATTTTTAAATTTACCCTTGATAAATGAAAATTATAAGTGTATGTTCTTCATATACATGGGAACGTTATGATGATGAAGCCCTTGCAATTCTACCATGCTGAGCTTCTTTATCTAGTAACATCTTTAAAGTTACTGGTACTGAGTCCAATGGCAGCAATGAAAACAGCCAATCCCATAGCCCTTTATCCTAATAGTCTTTGATGCAGCTTACTAGGCCCTTCGTGATCTGGCCCCTTCTTACTTCTTCAGATTCTTTTGTTCTCTTCCTCCCCTTTGGAAGATTAGTTTTTTAAAAATTTTGAGCTACCATAATTAAAATAGTTTCTCACAAATTATTCCTGGAATTACTGAGGTGCCCTTATTTAAATTCAGAGCTGGGAATTATTATTTGATGTAATCTGTGAATCAGGGTACCTAATTGTGGTCATATCTTTAAAGGCAAATAGAAACATTATTTCTTTCTTGAACTATTATGATAGTCTATTGGTCTTGCTTCCAATCGTGTCTTCATTGGAAGTCATTTCTGAACTGCTTTATGGATGATGTTGCTAAATTATAAATCTGAGGTCATTGCCCTGTTAAAATAGTTTATACTTTCTGCTTCAAATGACAGAAGCCCAATTCAAACGATCTTAAACTCAAACAAGAAGATTGGAAGTCTACTGTGACATCTCAGGGGACAGTTGAGACAAAGGAAGGGCAGGGATGCAAATGGGCTAGAAGTGAAAACTAGGACTAGAATGGCTTCAATCTCTTATTCTTTGTGGCTTTCTGCTTCTTTCCTGCTGTAGAGCAGCCTTAGTCACATAGTAGAAAATATCTCCCATGTATATTCAGGCCTCAGGGAGAAACTTACCCAATTCTTTTGGTAACAAGTTTAAATATTTCAGGGAAGGGAATTATTGGCCCATTGTCTGTGTTTAGGAGTGGGATCACTTTCTAGAATATGGCAGTTTTTTCCTCTAACTATAATGATGTACATATGTGGGGTGGGGTGGTATAAAAAGGTCTTAGAAAAGTGGGTCATCCATACAAATCCAGAGGTGTTTGAAAGACATTTTAAAACATCTTTCATGGTTCCCCAGTGCTTATGGCAAAAGGTCAAATTCCCTTGTATTTCATTTACCTTCCTCAATGATCTAATTCTTGCCTTCCTTTGCAGACTCATCTGAGGAGGAGTCACTTTCTCATCCTGCCCCTGAGGATGAGGTCCTGCCATTCTCTCTCTCTCTCTCTCTCTCTCTCTCTCTCTCTCTCTCTCTCTCTCTCTCTCTCTCTCTCTTTTTCATTTTTCATACTGTGCAGCCTGCCTCAGTGCCAAGGCCTATGGACAAGACCAGGCAATGGTTTGGGGCTACAGTTTGCTCTGGCATGGGACACTAGGAGAGGTCCAGGGGACAGGCCTGCCATAAATCCAAACCTATGTATGCCATTTTCTCTTATCTCTCTTCCCTGTTGGGAGAGAAAATCCACTGTGAGCTCTGAGTGTTCCTGTGTGTACTTCTTGTTACCAAAAACGCAGGGTTCTAATTGCCCTTTATCTGGGCCATTTCAAAGAGTTGTATTTGCAGTGAGCAACCTTGAGGGATGGTTTCCCCCTCCAGACAAAGAACAGGATTGCTTTTGTTTATAATGAAAGTGGTAAATCTCCCATGAGCTCACTGTTCTTTTTCTGTAATACAACCCTACTGTCTGTGCAGGCATTCATCTAGGCCTCACTGAGGAGAAGACTGAGGAGAAGGGCACCTGACACAGACCAGTTGCTTATGCTGCTTACAGTGTGTGAGTCTCATGTCCTCTGCCAGCACCCATGAAACATAACAGGCTGTCTTGTTAGCTTACAATCAGGGAAAACTCCAAGATCCTTGACAAGTTCCCAACAACTCCCTCTACTCTACAACCACATGTATACCCAACATTCCATTTCAGCCATACCATAATGCTTTTAGTTTTCCAGATAAACTATACCTTTTCATGCATGCAGGCCTATTATTACCTCTTTTTGGAATATCATTCTCTTCCCTCTCTTTTTTCCCATGTTGTCTGACCAATCTGAGTTCAAGTTTGCTTTGCTACTTATTGGCTTTGTGAATTTAGACAAATATAACCACAATAAACGCAGTTTCTAATCTATAAAATAGGAATATTTTCTTCCTTGTACTTTTTTTTGGTAAGGAGATAATAAAGCATCTATTTAAGAAAATTATTCAAGATTTTGCTCAAAATGTTGTCTGACCTCTTCTCTTGTCGCTCCCAGAAGAGGAAGTCGTGTCCTCTTGTGCTCCCACACAACTCAGTAAATTCTTCATTCATAGCACTTAGTTACATTAATTAAATTTTTTACACATAAGTTTCTTCCTAGATTGGGCCCTTGGGTCACAAAATTGCATTCTACCTTTCTTGGTATTCCTGATAACTATCACAGTGTCTTATACAGAACAGGTGCTTAATGAATGTTTGATGAATTCCTTTAATTTATTAATCAATTTCCCACCCCCTACTTAGAATCATATAAATTTATCATTCCTTAAGATGTCATTGTTAAGAACTCTGGTTAAGTTGACCTCAAAAAGAATAACCAGTGAAACTCAAACTGTGTTCAGCTGTATAATGATTCTGTTAGCTGTTTTTTAGTGTTCTTAGCAAAAAAAAAAAAAAAAAAAAAAAAGGAGCTCACCAGCTTGAGGGATATGCTGCATACCAAACACATTTCTTTTTAAGAGTCACAATGCCCATACGAAAGCTGTGAGAAATACTGTATTTGAGAGAACCAATTTAATGACTAGTAAGAGAAGCAATTTATTTGATTATTGAGAGAAAAAATTTATTTGTGTAGGGAAAGAGTGTTTGTGACTTAGATCACCTTTTATCATTCCCCTGAGATATTTTTTACTTAAACACCGGTTTATTTAAGCACTGGTTGAAAAAGTGAATAGAGCCCATTTAGAAGACAGAATTGTTAGAATCTATTAATGATAAGGAATACTCTAGTATGACTTCCAGTTTTAAAATACATTTCAGAGCCTAGAAGACACTGTAGGAAGGAAGGTTCAACATTGGGCATGTTAATTTTAAGGCTCCTCTGGTATATCAAGATGGACGTGAACGTTAGATAGTTGGAAATATGGATCCAAATATCACTTAAGAGAGTGGCAGTGGATAAAGATTTGGAGAGTATTAGGTGTGTGGGTGAATTCCTAGATGGCAAAATTATATCTGTGGAGGAACTGAGAGACAAAACCTGGAATAGCACAAATCATTAAAGAGGAGGAGGAGGAAGAAGATCCTTCAATGGTGTTCTAGAAGTCATGGAAGTGGAAGGGTTTGGGAACTTTGTGGTATAGTGTCAGTTTTCACAAAGAGGTCAAAGATGATTAGAAACTGATAAGTAAATGTCTCTTGGATTTTGTAACTAGGTGGTCACAGGTTACCAGTGTTTGCGTTTACCAAAGAGTGGTGAGGTCAGAATCCAGACTGTAGAGCTGAGATGAGAATGTGGATTTTGGTAGTGGAAACAGTGGATTCAGATCCCCCTTTTAAGAAGCTTAATTCTGGAGAGAAGAAGAGAAAGAAGAAGCTAGAGTATGATTTGTCATGCTGTGTGTATTTTTTTGTTTGTTTGTTTTCTTTTTTGCCAAGTATAGACTTCATGAAAGTATATAAGAAGAGGTGATAGTGAGGCAGCAGTAAATCGCCTAAGGCCTTTTTGGTAATGATAAAGGTTTTGGACTTTATTCCAAGAGCAATAGAAAGCCATGGAAGATCTTTTAAGCATGTGACAAGAACAGGTTTCCATTTTAAAAGATTTTTCTTATCTTTGGCCTATCCAAAGAAATGAGACATCATCTAGGCCTGAGATTAGAGGGGTGGTAATAGTGATGGAGAGAAATATATTCAAAAGTTATTTAAGAGGTAGAACCTGCTTATGGTTTCTTTTTTCTGCTCGCCTTGCAAGAGGAACCTGTTAACTTATTTCCCAGTCCTGCAAGACAAGAGGGGGCATATTGACCTTGGATTCCTGGCTGTTTGAATAACCTTAATTATGCTGCATGCTGTGTGTGCCTATTCATATGACATAATCTACTCACATAGTTAATGTATTCTTATGCTATAGGCCCCTTCTAATTTTTATTTGTGGGTGAACTATATGAATTGGAGCTAATGAGTTGGGAGAAGTCAAGATGTCTTAATTGCTTTTCAGCTAGGTGTGTATTTCTGTTTTATATATGCATTTGTAGCCTAGCTCTTTCCAATATAAATCAATGTACAGAAATGTTATAAAATTAAATAATCCACCCCCCCCTTTCCTGGACTGGTGATGTCATCAACATGGCAAAGTAACACATGAAAAAACCTTTCTAGAGATTCAGCATATAAAAGGTGAAATTCCACTTGTTTAGAACTCTAGAGAATGGTAGAGACTGGAAAAAGACTCCACAAATGCTGAATTAAAGAAAGATAAAATATCAGGTAGGAAACTGACCCTCCAATCGAATACCTCTCCTTTACTCAGTCCAATGCACCTTGGGGGGTTGCTCAGAGACAGTGGTCAGGTTCTCTCCCACTTCCCAGTGGGGACACAGACTATAGAGCTAACAGCAGCCAGTTAGAACCCCAGGCATATCCAGGTACAGGGACACAAGTGCACAGTGACCGAGGGCAAAACACAAGTTACTGAGAAGTACCAAATACAAAAGGGTACCCAGGAAGACAAAAGAAGAGACCACAGTTAAACTGCTGCTGGAGAGTGCTGCTGTCCCTCAATCCAGTTTCTGTTGACTCTAGCACCTAGATGCAAAATGGATATTTTTTGGAGTGCCTCACCTTTCTGGATTGACTCTATCTGGCTCCCTGGGGCAGGATACCCCAATGGGGATGAAACCAGATTAAAACATGGGGGGTTTAAACTGAACTGCTATAAGAGAGGAGGGTCTCATAACTGAAAAGAGTGAGAAAAATGGGCACTGAATGTGGGAGAGAATTTAAACACATCATAGGATCTTGGGATAAAATATTGCACAATTCAAAATGGGACTGATCAAGATTCCAAAGAAGCAAAAGAGAAAAGGAAGTTTTTACCTTGAGGTGAAACAATTAAACAAAAAGTGCAATCTTAAAAATTGTGCCAGATACCCAGGGCAAGAATCAGATGAAGAAGAGCTGAGAAAATCAGAACAGTTAAACATGGGCTATTCTGAAGGTTCAGAATAAGTTGGACCAAACATCAAAGAAGAGCCTTAACACAAAGCCAGTCGACAACAAAACCCTAGACCAGAGAGAGAAACACTTTCAGAGTTAACTCATTATGATAATCAGATGCCTAGACATCAGCAAAAAATTACAAACCATACTAAGAAACAGAAAGATATGGCTCAGTCAAGGAAACAAATTAAAACTTCAGAGGAATACAGAATTTGGAAAAACTAATCAGAGAAGTTCAAACAAATTTCCTAAATCAATTCAAGGAGATGAAGGAAAATATACATAAAGAGCTAAAGGACATTAAGAAGAGAATGTATGAGCATAAAGAAATAGTTGAAAATATAAAAAGAAACATGACAGGAATTAGGAGGATGAAAGGCACAATAGTAGAGATTAAAAATAGACTAAAAGCATACAACAGAGGATTTGAAGAGGCAGAAGAAAGAATCAGCAAACTATAAGACAGGGCAATCAAAATCATACAGTCAGGGCCCGGCTAGATAGCTCAGTGGATAAAGAGCGCGCCGGGGTACCACATGGGAGGCCCGGGTTCGGTTCCCGGGGACCTCTCCGAGCGGGCAGACGGCCTTGAGAAAGGCAAGCCACCGTGGGCGGGGCAGAGCCTCCGTGGGCAAGGCAAAAAGCCACCACGGGCAGGGCGGAGCCCCCATGGGCATGGCAAAGTCACCCGTGAAAAGCGGAGCTGCCGCCTGCGAACTGTGGAAGCCGAGCAGCCCGCAAAAAACATGGAGGACTGCTGCCCGCAAAACATGGAGCGGAGCCGCCCATGGGAACGGAGTGGAGCCACCCTCGAACGGAACAAGCCACCGCCGTGGAGGGCCGACTCAGCATGTCGCCGTGGGGACGGGGGGAGACAAGAAGCAGACATAGAAAAACACAGAAGAATGGACACACAGCAAGAGCAAGCAGAAAGGGGGGGGATATGTAATAAATAATAAATAAATCTTTAAAAAAAAATCATACAGTCAGAAGAACAGGTAGAGAAAAGAATAGAAAAAATCAAGCAGTGTCTCAGGAATTTGAGTTACAGCATGAAATATAACAAACATATGCATCATGGGTACACCAGAAGAGAAGGGACAAGAGGAAGAAAGAATATTTGAGGAAATAATGGCTGCAAATTTCCCTACTCCTAGCAAAGACATATATATATATATATATATATATATACATGTCCACAAAGCACAAACCCTAATAGACCTAATCTAAGATGCATACTAATCAGAATGCCAATTACCAAAGATAGAGAGTTTTGAAAGCAGCAAAAGAAATGTGATTCATCGTATACTCCTCAATGAAGTGTGACAAGAACAAAATAGGGAGGGGAAACAAAAGGGTATGTGAGCAGAGAATATGTAGGCTATTGAAGCTAAGTTGGTATGTTTTCAATTTAGTAGGTTATAGTTGTAGTTTGTGTTATACAAACCCCAGGGAAACCACAAAGAAAGTATTTTAAAAATATACAGAAACATTAATGAGACATTGATTTAAAGATAAATTTAAGACACTTATCTTTGGTTCTTCTGTAACTATGGGCCCTAGCGCTGAAGAATGCAGCTGGAAGAGTGATCTGACTGAGATAAGCTTAGAATAATGGTAATTTGATTTAGAGTTTAATGGTAATTATAGCACATTGTACTAAAAGTCTTATTCTGAGGTATTGACGTTTACATAAAAATGATTTACAAAAACTGGTCCCTTGTTTTATTCTAAGACAATTTGCTACTGACTGAATGGTTATTCTTATCCAAGTGATTTTCAAGGTTTCAAAATCCTTGAAATGACTTTATAAAAGTCATTTTGAATACAGCAAATGTAGGATTTATTTTCCTATAAAAATTCAGTGCTAACCTAGTGACTTTCTCTGAACTCTGAAGGGGGAAACTGGCTACTAGAGAAAATCCTACTTCTTTTTTTTAAAACCCGCAAAGGCATGGTACTTGCTAGCGTGAATGTTGAAAACTTTAACCCTAGGGCTTCTTTAGGAACTTTATCTCCCACTTTTGGGAAGGAAAACAGAGGGTGTTTGTCATTTACTGGTTACACTTGTATAAAGTTAGAAGACAGATGTCTTTATACTCAGTCTTTATTTAAAGCATAGGTATGTTGACGTGCTTGCTTTTCTCCTTGTTTAGCTTTAATAGAAAGTGTGCAGAGGGTATTCTAAATAGGAGCTAGTATGTGTGATTAAACTTGAAAGGGTGAATAAATCATAAAGCTTTACTCGATTTCACTATACTTTGTCAAAGTGTAGTGATGTTTTCTTAAACTTCAGATTGAGAAAGATTGCTGAATTGCTTTCTTTCTTTCATTCTTTCAATGAGCCCCTTAGAACGAGGTTTTTTTTTACTAATAAGACTAAATGTGTAATTTGTAGAGGCAAGATTTTTGTCACAAAAACTTTTTTTTTGTGGGAATCCAGCTTTCAAATTTATTCAAGCAGTAATTGAGACTTTGATGATTTGGCATGGAAATTAGGCAAGTGAGGAACTCAACTTCTTACTAGAGAAAATAAAGAGGGTCAGATTAAGGAAATTGGTACTCCAGTGAAGAGGTTAATATGATTTTGACTAAAAATCCTGAATATTCGTTGTATACATGCTAGCAAAGATCTGGATAAAAACAATTCAATTGCAAATGGTCTTGAAAGGGGTACAACTCAGCCTGCATATTATCCAGATACAGGAAGATACTTCAAGTTCAACCAACCAAATGATTCTAAATGAAGACAAGTAAAAAAGGGACTTAAGGTCCAGAATAAATGAATTGTGTTGTTAATGCAGCCTCTGTTTAGTTTATTCAAGTGTATATCTGCCTTTTGCCAATGATGTTTATAATTGTCAGAAACTTTACTTCCCCCAGAATTTGATATTTTCATTTATATATATTTTTTTCCAATCTGTTTTGAATGTCCTTGAGCTATTCTAGGATTTGGTGAAAATAGTAGGTAAAAATTATACTAGGTAAAAAATAAAATGGTACACCATATTAAAAGATTTATAATCTAATGGAAAAGACCAGAAAATATACATAGTTAATAAATTACTAATGAAGGGAAATACAAGAGTTTGGATGGTTAGAAATATTCATGTGTTCTGGAAGTCAAGATGTCTTGAGAATCCAGAATTAGATAGTTTATGAATGAATTGGAAAGATGGAGATTTTTGACTATGATTTGAGGCTTGGGAAGTAAGAAGAGAACTGTATAGACAGATTCAGAAGCAGGAATGGGTATGGTAACTTCACGGATGAGCTAGGCATGGGCTGTGAGATGAGAGTAGCATGGTGGGTTTTCAAAGAGACTGTGCCTTCCAAGTCCTTCCAGTTCTTTACAATTTGTTTCCAATGATTTTAGAAGAAGTGCTATAATAATTCGATTGGGCAAAATTAGTTGAAAGGATGGAATTGTCATTAATAGCGTTATTTTTATTTTCTCTAATTATTATAGTAATCTGTAATTTCAAATGCCCGAGTGCCCATTCTTTATCTAAGATTTGGGATTATGCCAGAACACAAAACAATCTCAGCCTTTGACCTTGTGAAACAGACAATCATGGGGAAGATAGATATTAAACAATAGTGAGGAATCTTACACGACAGGAATTGCAGAGAGCTATGGAAGCATTATAAAAGAGTAGCTAATAGTCAGCAAAAGGCCTCAAGTGAGCAAAACTTAATCCTCCATAAATCTTTTTCCAAGTTCCTGCTCAAAATAGTAATATTAATTTAGAGCTAATTAGGTACTTGAATCATGTGTGTGTTTCTGAAATCAAGGATTTAGAACTCTCTAAAACATACTTCCAAGTCTGAATCAGAGAGTTGACATCTAGAATAGTGCAGTTAATGAAAATGGGGGTGGGGGAAATTTCAGGTGAAATACTCTGTGCTTCATTATTTTCAATGAAATAAGAAGCAGCATTTCTTTTCAGCTGCTCCCTTCTGAGAGTTTTCATTGAAGCATCATAATACAATTATTTTGTTTATGTAAAAAAGAATAGTTTGCCCCACTGAGAAGATGTAGCAGTTTTAGCCCTGACAGGTCATATAGATTATATCTTGCCCACCTGAAGTTAGGATGTCTCATGATTATATATTATGATTTAAGTATAAATTAACTTTGGAAGAAAAGAAATTAATTTTTTGTTATTAAAGTTGAAAAATCCAAATTTGGATATGTTTCTTTTCTGCCCCTCATTTTCTCCACCCCTCATTTTTCATAGAAATCCTATGTGTATATATGCACACACCCATATACACACATATAGAAGTAATGAGCTTTCAAATTAATTGCAGTTTTTTCTTTTCTTTTTTTTTTTAGGTTCCGGGGCTCAGGGATTGAACCCAGGACCTCTTATGTGGGAAGCCAGTGCTCAACCACTGAGCCACGTCAGCTCCCCTGAGTTGGTTTTTTCATTAGTTTGCTTGTTGTTTTTGTTTTTAGGAGGCACCAGGGACTGAACCCAAGACCTCCCATGTGGGAAGCAGGTGCTCAACTACTTGAGCCACAACTGCTCTCTATATTGTTTAATATTTGCTACTCATTGACTATGTAAACTTTGACAAGTTAAATGCTTTATGCCTAAGTTACACATCTTTAAAATGAACAATAAATGACTTTATAGTGTAAAACACTTCAGACATTGCTGGCACATAGAACTCAATGTTAGCTGCTGTTATTATGGTAGTCTGTAGTGAGAGTTGAGTTCGTTGAAAATCACGTAGCTAAATTATGCATTCTTAGAATGGCAATTAATCCTCATAGGGGAAAAATGATCTGATAGAGAATAATTGAAGGACATTGAAATTTTTGTAACTCACTGGAGATTACTGTGAAATTGGGACTCTGTCCGACTGTATCATCCTTAATTCTTTTTTTTTTTTTAAAGATTTATTTATTTTATTACATAACTCCCCTTCCCCCGCTGCGGCGACGCGCCGAGAATGGTCACTGCGCAGGCGTGGCTTTCCCCGCTTGTGGGCGGTCTCTGCGTCCATTCACGGCCGGCGCTTGCTTCAGTTCGTGGGTGGCTGGCAGCGCTCCATCCGCGGGCGACCTGCCCTGCCCGTGGCGGCTCTTGCCCTGTCCGTGGCAGCTTCTTGCCCTGCCCACGGTGGCTCCGGCCCACCCATGGCGGCTTGCCATTCTCAA
>PVKH010035490.1:0-11726 GCA_004027955.1 Chaetophractus vellerosus
CAATTGTGAAGAACAAGGTCCTCTATGTCTTTTCTGAGCCTGTGTTTTGTCTTGTGCTTGTTCATGGCCTTAGGAATATCCCCATTTATAGGAACTTGAATGCCCCCACTACTTCCTATGAAATTGGCTTTCTCTCTTTCCTGGATGCTCTGTTGTATGACTTATAGTAGGTAATCTTTGCCCCTCAGCCTCTTTGATTAATTGTTACTTAAACTGCTTTAGCTGTCTGCCTGCTGGTTCTGCCTACATGCCAAGTTCTGGGAGGGTGAGCTGGAAAAGAGTTTCCTGGTTCAGTCCTTCAGGCTCCCATTGGTTAGGATGACTCTCATGTAAAGATACCACAGTATGGATGTAGGGGTTATTCTGCTCCATCCTGAGAAGGGCCTCATACTCACAAAGGGAGTATATGTTGGCTCCACGCTACACCAGGGAGGAGTTAGTGGAGGGGCCAGCGCATGCTTAACAAGCTTCTCCTATTGTTTTTAAAGATGTATTTTCTTCATTCAGCCCTCCCCCAGTTACTGCAACCCTTAACTGTTTTCCAGACTTCTGAGTAAGATGGCTCTGCCAGGTTTTGATAGTTGCGCAAACATTCTGTGGGGGAATGGCATACTAGACTGTTTATGCTGCCTTCTTGGTCAACTGGAACCCTGTTTTAGGAGGGAAAAAAAATATGATTGTACACCAGTTGTGGCACATTTACCAATGTTTCTGTGACTCTCTTGTTCAGTGGGGAAATTACTTGCCACATTTGTAGATTTTGTGACACCACTATCCTCTAATGATTCTCTTAAGCTAACATATTAACAATTTAGGTATGCAGAAAGCATACCTTCATCATTAGGAGAGCAGCAAGCATAGATTCATCTGTCAATATTCATAATTCTTTTGTTCTTACAAAAATGTTTTTGAGGTTTTGATCAATGTATTCTTGAAAAATCCCACTTTACTTCATTTTCACTTTGTATGATTTATGAAGGTAAATAAAGTGATTAAATTATGAAAAGAATCAGAAAACTTTGAAACTTGCATCAATTTATAGAAATCCTTTCTCTTCTGAAACGATTGTAGAGCAAATTTTCAGGTATATTTGGGGAAGTAATAATGATAATCTAGAGAATTATTTTAATTTTTAAAAACTTTATTTCAAACTTCAAAAAATAAAATAACAGCAAAAGGCAGCTTAACAAGTTCTGGAAGAATTACTTTAAAAAAATCCTGTCCAAGCACATTTATCTTATTTAATCCTAAAAATAAATTCAATTGTTTCTCCAGTGTTCCAAAAGATGAATAAATGAGCATAGATTAGTTAAATGTCATGACCAAAGTCTCCTTTTTAATGAAGAAAATGGAGGGGGGGGGGGGAAGCATGATCATATTCACATCTCTAAAGAATTATTCATAAATTTAATATCTTTTGAAAAAATATTTTTACTAAAAATTTATTGACCCTTGAAACAATTTTCTTGAAGAAAAATTAAAACTGTATTTATCAAATTTTTCCAAAATTATAGCTTTGTGACAATATTAATTCTACTTTCTGTAGCTAACATAAATATTAGTAATTACTGCATGTACTCCCTGATCTGCTTTTTTGTGTATTTCAGCTGTATTTCCTGAAGAATTAGGTACCAGTGTTCCTTTAACTGATATTGAATGCAGATCATTAATCTATAAACCTCTTGATGGAGAATGGGGTTCCAATCCCAGAGATGAAGAATGTGAAAGAATTGTTACAGGAATAAACCAATTGATGACACTAGGTAAATAAGAACAACACGAATATCGAAAAATTTTGCAGAAAGAAAAGTAAAAGGAAATATATCACCTTATCTCAATTATAATTTGAGGCAGTTCTACAGATAATTCAAACATAGACTTTTTAACAATATTGCAATTCAGTGGTTTTCAGACATTTTTCCTGGAATAATTTTTGAATGAGGTCTTATTACACAGGACTCAAATATCTAAAACAGTCATAAATGAGGTTACCTTTGCTGAATTTCAGAGTGAGGGCCTCACGGAAGTGCCAGAGGGAGTTCTGAAAAATCTGGGTCTGCTACAATCCTATCTGAAAACCCTTGACATAATTTCATGTTGACATGGTGGGAACTGGAGGATGAGAGTTAAAAGCTGAATTATAATTATGGGACGCTGCACCATTTTTTCCCTTAATTTTCAGTACATATACACCAAGAGTATCTTTCTAAGATAAGGGGAGACTTTTATGTGAATTGCTTTGCACCATTAGAAAAATATCCACAAAAACTTGTTTATCTAAAATTTGGGCTTTCAGATTAACTAGACTAGTGTGGTGGTTTGCAACCACCCACTGGCTCAGTAAGGAATCTCCTTCAAATAATATAAGGAGAAGTTAACATTAGTAAGAAAAGCTGAAGATTCTGAAGAAATATCCTGTATGATAATCTTATCTGAAGTCTTTTCTACAGTGACAACACTTTGTTAATATTGTCAAATAATTTTAGTAGTATTTTAGGATATGAAGTAGTTTTCATGCTATATGTAAATGAGCAAAAAATGGGATGTGACTAACTGTGCCATTGAGTCATTTTAACTTAGAGTCAATTTCTTCTTCTCTATTTGCCTGATAATTTTCAGAATAATATTGTAAAAATGAGATGAGGTAATAAATTCTGACAAAGTCAAAGGTTACCTTGGTGTGCAATATGGTTGTTACACTGTTGGTAGAATGCATTATAATATACAGATTCAGGAATGGTAAGATATTATAGACGTATACATGTATGTTCTTAATAGGTCAGATGTATATATTATCTTTCCTAATGAATCTATGAATATCAATAACTAAAATTTTTAAAGATACTTTTTCAATGTCTGCTAAATTGTGTGAGTTTTCTATGAGAAGACAGCAACAGATGAATAGCTATGGGGATTAAGACTTCTAGCAGAATTCTCTTTGAATTTTGGGCATTACAAAAATGTATTTTATTTTATTTTATTTTATTTTATTTTAGATATTGCTTCTGCATTTGTCGCCCCAGTGGATCTGCAAGCCTATCCTATGTATTGCACTGTAGTGGCATATCCAACCGACCTCAGTACAATTAAACAAAGACTGGAAAACAGGTTTTACAGGTTAGAACCAGTTGATATAGCTACTACCAAAGAAAAGCTAAATGATCCTTCCACAAATTTACTGATGTTCTATATCAATGTTTCTCAAACTTCAATGTGTTTACGAGTAACAAGGGGAGCTTGTGAAAACACAGAATCTGGTTCAGTAGGTTTGGAGTGGGACCTGAGAGTCACCATTTCTAATAAATGATATTGATGTTTCTGGTCTGTAAACCACACTTGGAATACAATTCCCTAAATACAGTTTTTCACTATTGCTAATAAGACCTGCTGGTCACTGCCTTCGTATTGTATTTTCTAAAGCAAGCCAACACATTTATTTGTTTGTTCAGGCATTATTCATAGAATAATATAAAAAATGTATTTAATTCTAATTTTGATGACATTCAGCTTATGAATACTTAAAAGAAAAATGAAAATCATTCATCTATTAAAAATAGAAATAATTCAGAACATTTTCATAGTGGTACTAACTTTAGCTTGTAATAGAACTAGAGTTAAAATTCAGACAATTTCAATTAATTGGTATTGTTCAGTCAACAGTTTGGATAAACAATGAGTTTTTAATCTTGGACAGGTTTTGTAGGTTTATTTCCTAAAAGTTTTTTTTTTTTTAATGAATTTAAATATAAAGTTTGCACAGAATGAAACGGTACTTATAGTTTTCATCTTTCTTATCAATTTTGCCTAACAAGTTTACAATAATTTAAATAATATTGCATTAAAACTTTCCTTTTGTGACCAGTTTTATATTGCTGGGGTTCTTTCCATTATCCTTAATTTTAACTCAGAGAAGCTTTTATTCACATTTTATACTCATTTTTCAATATATAATATGCCTTTGGTTCTTTTTATTTCTTAAATTATAATTACAATTTGGTATTTAGTATACCTGGCACTGAAAACATCATTTGTTATAGCTTTACTGATTAAGCAGATTTTCTCAGCAGCAGTGGTATTGACATTTAGGACCAGATAATTCTCTGAGGGGCTTTCCTTTGCAGCATCCCTGGTCTCTACCTACTAGATGCCAGTAGCAGTCCTCTGGTTATGACAACCAAAATTGTCTCCTGGTGGGGGGGGGAGCGGCAGAATAATCAAAATAATCCCTGGTAGAGAATCATTGGAATAAAGAAAGCTAAGATAGTAGACTTAAGGTTCAGATGATTTTTCTGATTTTGTTAGGTGTACCTGCTGTTACTTCTTTGATATTTGTCAGAAGCAGAGAAATGAGGAGGAAAGCACCTATGATTTATGCCTCCCACCATTCTGTCCTCAAAGTATACTTAAAATCTATTTGAACATCCCACATTAGCAGTTTTAGAGAAAAAAATGGAGAAAAAATTCTTAACTATATCCCTCTTTCTCCCTAGACCCCTAAATTGCTATACCTTAGGAGTTACACCTGGTGCTTCAGAGATGGAACAAGACATGGGAGGATGAGAGGGAGAGAAAGAGTTGTTCCTATACACTAGTTGTTGGACTACAGCTAGAAAGATAAGCTACTGGCTTCTCCCACTATTGTTGTAAATATACTTTCTCATAGAAACACTGCTGAACATGATAATTGCTAAGGTGTATTTTATTTCAAGATACATTACAGCTTAAATAGGCTTTCGGTATTACTAGCCTAGCTTTGTAAAAGATTTAGGAGAACTTTTGAAATACAAAACTTGTGTAAATTAGAAACTCCCTGTTTTCCAACCTGTTAATATTGCTATGGACCTGAGTTATGTTTTAATTACTACAATGATGCCTTCATGTGCTATTTCACTTTTTTTAATCGTTTTTTCTTTTTTTTTTTTTTTTGCTTCCTCCTTTACTCATTTACTTTAGCCTTACACTTTTTGATTTCCTCTCTGATATTTCTAGTCCAGTGTCGTCTTAAGCTGCTATTATCAGATTGCCCTGGTGCTGTTATTCTAAGGCCTTATTTTACACAGTTTTCTATTATGAATGAGCCTTGTAAATATTATTTGATATGCCCTGAAGCTTTTCTGTGTCTTTCTATATTCACAATTATATATAATTTTGATTTTTGTGTTCCATGTAATTGTAATCAGTAAGATTTTCTGAGTATTTTCTTCTTTCTTATTTCAAGTGGGATCCCATTTGAGATTTTCCTTTACTTACAGAAATAATAATAATAAAACTCCAAAATTTAGTTTAGCATTGTCAATTCGGTGCTCAGAAAATAATTTTTATTTAGTTAAATTACTTGGTGTAGGTATTTAGTTAAGTATCTTATCAGCTAGCTATCAATTAGTTTTTCATGTTTACTTGTCATTTGATAACTGGTAGTATCTTTAGGTTAAAATTTTCTTTTTTATGTATAAAAGTCAGATATGCTTATTACTAAAATATGAAACACAAGATGTACATGTAAAGCAAAAGCTAGAAGCTCCACTCTTTATCTTTCCCAGAAGGCACTATTAATTTAGTGTGCCTTGTACCAGACATCTTCTGTGCAAATACTTAGTTAATGTTGCTACTCTTTTTTTCCTCTCCTAACACAAATGGGTCAAACTGTTCTGAGAAGAGCTTTTTGTTTTTTTAAAAGATGAGGGTTCTGTGATTGATTTGAGACATAATTGAAAAGTGAGAATGAGTTTTCAATTGTGTGCACATATTTCTGAATATAATAAGGTTGAGACTTCTGTTTTGTTTGTTTAAAGGCGGATTTCTTCCCTAATGTGGGAAGTTCGATATATAGAGCATAATACACGAACATTTAATGAGCCCGGAAGCCCTATTGTGAAATCTGCTAAATTTGTCACTGATCTTCTTCTACATTTTATAAAGTGAGTTACTTTTTTGTATTTAATTATAATATTTGCAGTAATTACTGATGATATTTTAAAGTGCAAAATAATTAAAATGTAAAATATAATTGCTTTTGATACATGCTACCACATAAACACAGTTCTCGTCAAAATAGGAAGCATATAATATTTGTATCTAGAGAAGTAAAATGTAATTATAAAATCACTACTGCCTTTAATTTTTTATTCACTCATTACTAGCTGTGTGCTACAGTAAACATCACAAAACATCCTTCTCTAAATCCAACTGTTGGCATTAATAACTAGTAATAGTTAATTTTTATTAAACATGTACTGTTTTACATAAATTAGCTCTTCTAAGTCACATGATAATCTTATGGGAGAGAGAGATCATTATCTATAGTTTACAATTGCGAAAACTGAGGTTAACTAAGTTTGATTAGTAAATAAGTATCTGGCATCTGTTTTGAGGTCCTTTCATTTTAACACTATGTTGACCTTACCAAGTTTACAGACTAGCATTTACATAGTACAGTAGGAAACTGAATTTAACTTTCAAGAGTCTCCTTCAAATTCCTGTTTACTTTCTCAAATTCCCTTAGCAAGAGTGACAACTACATGTTAAGACGGCAGTACTTTTCCTTCCTTGTCTCATGGATCTCATATAGTCATAGAATAAATTGAGCCTTCTCAGTTGAAGCCAGAGAAACGAATCGTGTATTTTGTACACAATGCTGCTCTAAGTTCATATTAATTTTATTTACATTGGATAATTTTTTCTGGTTAAGAAGAGATAACAGTGCTTTTCATAATTTAATCTTGACTATTCAGCTGTTAGCTTTCATTTCTACATAGATTATTCAGAGCATTTTTGTGAACATCTCCAACTTCATTCTCAACACTCATGATATTCTTAGTGCCCCTTTTCTTGGTAGTTGGTGATTTGCTATGGAATGCAAGTAATTTCAGTATAAGAAAACACTGACCAAAATTAGTAAGATAAACTTTATAGTCTTTCTCCATCTTATTTTCTAAACATATCTGTTGCCTTTCAATGGTTTTGGAACTATTAATTGCTATGCTTTCACTCCTCTTAAGTAAAATTTATAATCAGGCATTAAACCTGCAATTTAAAAGGAAAGATAAATCTGTAAGTGATAGATATATATATGGTCTGGATTAGTCAAAGAGTGCTTAATTGAGAAGGGAGGTATAATAGCTTTCCCTTGTAAAATACCTAGACTGAAGAATGGAGGAAGGCATTACAAGCACAGACTTGACCTGAGCAAATCTTGGGAGGTGAGAATTGGGTTTGCAGTAATGAACTAGTCAGGCTAGATCAGAGGCTGCTATTGGAAAGGGCAGGGTCAAATGTATGTGCATAGGGTATTGGAGTTAACTAAGGGAAAGCCTGGAGCTTCAAGTTTTAGCTTAAAAACCTGTTTTAGTAACAGATTTTAAGGGGAAAAAATCACATGGTTCTACTCTTATATACTAACACTTCTTTATTGTTTAGAGATCAGACTTGTTACAACGTAATTCCACTCTACAATTCAATGAAGAAGAAAGTCTTGTCTGACTCTGAGGTATTTAATATTTCATTATCATTATTTCATTTGTATTCTGTATATTAAAAGGAATTTATACATTGTAATTTTCAGGTAAAAACTGTTATAAAATTTTAGTCTAGGGGCCGGCTGTAGCCCAGTGGATAGGGTGCCGGTACACCACATGGGAGGCCCCGGGTTCGGTTCCTGGGGACCTCTTCAAAGCGGGCAGACTGCCTTGAGAAGGGCAAGCCACCGTGGGCGGGGCAGAGCTGCGGTGGGCAGGGCAAAGGAAAGCCGCCACAGGCAGGCTAAAGCCACCACGGGCAGGGCAAGTCACCCGCGAACAGAGCAGATCCACCCGTGAACGGAAGCAGAGCTGCCTGTGACTGGAAGCAGACCCACCCGTGAACGGAGCAGACCCGCCTGCTCAGTGACCTAACTCGGCGCTTCCCCGCAATGGGGGGAGACAGAGCAGACGCAGAGGAACGCAGAGAAATGAACACAGCAAGAGCAAGCAGAAAGGGGGGGGATATGTAACAAAAATAAATAAATAAAAATTAGAAGAAAAAAAAAAGATTTAAAAAAATTTTGTAGTTAACTTTGGAAAACTTATTGTTTGTTATAGTTATGAAAAAATGTTTTTTAAAAGAGGAGGGAGACTTTTTAATGTATCACTAAAGCACTCCAGCAGGTACATTGTGGTTTTTCTTTCCAAAATGTAAAGGAGATAAACAACTGTAGAATAGAACGTAATGTAGAATGTTTTATGAATCTGATAAATTCTTGCTTCAAAGGAAGAAGAGAAAGATGCTGATGTACCAGGCACTTCTACTCGAAAAAGGAAGGTAATAGAGTTTTATTTTACTTCTTATAGTGATTTAGTAAGCAGAGGTACTTATATATGAATTAACATGTATTAACAGCATTTTTTCACTCTTAGTATTTTTAAAGACAGTTTAAGTAATACTTCCAAGTCAGCTTCTATTATGAAATGCATCTTATTTAAAAAGTGAATATTTGTTTTGATTTAGTATGTATTATCCAAGACTGTATTAAAAATATAAATTTTATTGTATATGTGCTATGTTATTAATATATTTGCAAATTTTAATTTCAGGACCATCAGCCTAGAAGAAGATTACGTAATAGAGCTCAGTCTTATGATATTCAAGCGTGGAAGAAGCAATGTCAGGAATTGTTAAATCTCATATTTCAATGTGAAGATTCTGAGCCTTTCCGCCAACCAGTAGATCTCCTTGAATATCCAGTAAGTAGTTTTGAGATGTTTTCATCTGTTTTCTACATATTTTATACATGGCAGTTTGCTACTTAAGTGACTTTTTAATGATTATAGTTTATTCATTATTTCTTGCATGTTCTCATTATTCAAAGGCATATGGTTATCTAGAGCATCTAAGTTGAATAGAGTGGTAAAATGGGAAGAGCTTCAGAATCCGAAAAACTTGTATGGGTCCCAGCTCTCCCTTTTACTGGTTATGTGATTTTGGGAAAGACAGTTCGTTTTTCCATTAGAACATTTATTATTTCTTTTCCCCACAACAATTCCACAAATTTATTATAGCAATTATCTAAGAAACAAGAAAAATAATTCCTATTTAACCTTCCTCACAAAGTTATGGAAATGAAGTGAGTATACATAAAAATGGTTTTAAAACTATGAAAAGCCATTTACTAACATAAGGTTCCATTATAATATATATTCAGGTTATTTCAGTTTATGATCCTTGTGAATACATGATAAGAGTTTAGTTATTATGAGTCCAAATATTTATTTTTGCATACAGTCATAGCAATTTAAAGTCAGCTTAGTGGTTTTTTCCATTATTCAGTTGTTAAAGCCTATACAGTTCAGATAGTATAACGTGTATTACTTGCAATGATGAGAATAAAGAAATGTCATTGGTAGATAAATATAATGATTTTTTTCTTATTTAAAAAACAAAGGTCATGGAATCTTTATTATGAGAACTCTTTAATTCTAGCAACATGATAAACTGGGATAATCCAACCCCCCAAAAAATCACCTAGAAGAACTACAATATGCTGCAATGCTCTGGTTTTCAGTGTTCTCTCTGGTTTTGGAACTCATGGATTTCTCTTTGTTTCTTGCAAATTCAACTGTGTGTTTTAAAAGTTTTCATTTTTCCAGTGCTTATAGATATTTGTTTTCTGGGCTTTCTTTTCCCCAGAAAAGAAGAGATAGAAATAAGCTTTAATGCCTAGATTTTAGAGGCACAAGTATTAACACTCTTCAGAGACAGGTGAGACCTTGGATCATATGCAAAACCAGTACTATTAAAGGACTTACCTCCGAGGAAAAGAATAAAATAATTCCTTCCCCAAAGAAGAGGGAAATCTCCCAAGCTTGTGTAATGCGTGGATTTAGAGCCCGAATTCACACTACCCTTATGGTATAGGAATTTCTATGAGACTAAGTACAAGTCCTGAGCAGCATAAATAAGAGAAAGTCTTTGCCTAGAATAATAGTGAAATATCAAAACACCAAAGATGAAAATTGTTAAAGTAACCATCCAGAAAAGAAAATATGTAAGAGATCTGAAACTTTGGTCTAACCCACTCGTTTTACTCATGTTAAACTGAGATTCAGGTTAAGCAGCTCTTCGAGATATATAACTATTAATTGGCAAAGTCAGGACAAGAACCCATATCCATCCTCTGTTCAGTGCACCATGTGATATTCTTAGAGCATAAGCAAATGAGTTTTTATGGAAAGCTCATATTTCAAACTTAGGTAGGAAATATATGACTGTAGTCCTCTCAAGTATTTGAAATAATAAGAGCAATATTTAGCAAATATTTTGAATCTCTCCTCCCACCAGCTAAAAGTGTTAGCATACAAAAAGTAGCAGAAGCAATTTTTTTTTCATTTAATCACTTGCTTATGGCTATTTATTGTTTTTTGTTTTGTTTTGTTTTGTTTTTAATTACTATTACTCCCACAGAGGAGATGATATTAAAAAGTAAACTATCAGTTTTACTCTGAGTATTTAGGTTCACATTTTGAGTTTAATCACATATTCAAAAGCAAGCTTTTTTAAATTAAGTTTTTTGGATGGAAATTTAGCATGCTAAATATTCCACCCCATTAATTTATTCAACAGAGATTAGTTGAGCCGTACTGTACTGAAAAATGGAGTGTTCTGTATAAATAAATTTTATATTAACCAAAATTTTTCAAAACATTAAAAAATTTTAATGTCATTTTATGACATTTTCCCCAAATATGCAAAGGTCATAAAGCCAATATGCCAATAATATTCATTATCCTAGTAATTATAGTTCTTGTCTTAGGTGGTTATGTTAAGATAGTTGGAGAGGTTGGATACTCATTCAGGTGGTGTTACCTTTGCATAAAGCAACTTTGTATCTACTTTTCTTTTTAACTCTCTTACAAGTCTGGGGTGTATGTAGTCTTTTGAATATTTTTTTTAGTTGACAGTCTTCTACCAGTGATGAATTTAAGTTCTGTAAATGGCCACGTTATTTAGACCAGGTTTGGTACATAAAGTAGATTGAACTACAAGGTACTAAGTCTGATTCTGTTTTCTGGCTTTATAAAATGACTCTAAAATCAGTTATAGCAGAGGCATTTAAAAAATGTTTTCATCAAAGGCAGTATAATTGGACTTGTTTCTGGGGAGATGGAGTTTAGACATACTTTTCCCTATTCTGCCTGCTTAGTGGAACTAAAATCTGTGGACATTGTATGTTAAACAGACCTGAAAAGACTCTGAAAGGTGGGAAGGGGAACATAAACAGGGTAGGAATTGCAGGACCTGAGGGACACAGTAGTGTGTCCCTTGGTTTGCTTTTTGCCTTGTAGATCCCACTTTTGATACTGGAAAATTCATCAATGGGCACAGACAAAAAATGCTCCAGGAAAAGCTTGCTGTCTAGAGAAAGGACTGGGAAAGGGGAAGCCTAGCAAAACAGAACACTTACATACAATAACCACTCTACTTCAGTAACCCTTAACTCCCAACAAAGTCTGAGTGGATATAGCCTTCCCCTCACCAAATATTAGTGGAGATCATGAGAGAAGCCTACACTTCATCTCCATCTAGTAATAATGAGGAATCCCTTCTCCTTTTTATTGGGGTGGGAGAACAGCCCAGTCAAGACTTTAACCTTTGTTTGGTGTTAACTATATCACCCCCTATAGTGTCAGTGGGAGGCCACATAGCAGTATCAAGGCACTCCTTCTCTTCCCAGCCTGAGTGGTATCAGTGGAGGC
>PVKH010035491.1:0-11718 GCA_004027955.1 Chaetophractus vellerosus
CTAGTAGCTGCAAGTGGGAGGTTGGTCCCTGCTGGGCCTCACCAGTTGCCTGACCATCAGGAGTTTGTCCATCTGTGTCATGAGGCTTGGCTTAGTCCCTGCACACTACTCAGTATGGACATCCACTCCTGTGACAGTCCGCAGTTGGATGGACCCCAGAAGATCATGTCCTTAGAGCTAGTCCATTCCTGTGGGTGTGACCCTATTGTAGGTGAGAACTTTTGATTAAATTACTTCAGTTAAAGACCTTTGATTAGATTCCTTCCATAAGTTATGACCCAGAGTGGGTCATAATCCTCTTACTAGAGTTCTTTATTAATGGGATGGGTACGGAGAGACAGAGCTGACAGACAAGACCCAGATGCTCAGAGAGAACCCCCTAGAAGCTGAGAAGTTCCCAAAAGCCAGAATATGAAGTCAGCAGAACCCAGGAGAGAAGCCACAGGAGCAGAAAGCTGAAGGAAGCCAGAAGCTGAAAGCAACAAAACCCAGAGGAGAAGAGAAAAACAGCTGCCATTGGGTCCTGCCATGTGACAGGGGTCCACAATCACCAGCAGCTGTGTCTTCGGGGAGAGAGCTTTACATGATTTGGACTCTTTCATGGCCTCAGAACTTTAAGTTTATACATTAATAAATCCCCACTGTAAAAGCCAATCCATTTCTGCTATATTGCCTTGACAGCCTGTAGCTAACTAAAACACCCCCACTACAATATCGTAAGACATCTTTAAACCCAAAGAGTAGGGGTGTTGGGGGTTAGGGTGGGAGGGGGAACTGGGGCCCTCCATGGTGATGGTGAATGTACTTGACTGTGTAGTTTAGACACACGGGCTGGGATATGGTTAGCCACACCCCCTGACATATGCATTTCCTAACTTGTGTAAAAATTAAATCAAAGGAAAACCTTAGGCAAGGGGATGAATCAAAAAAGAAAATATAGATTTAATTATATATAACTTAAAAAAATTCTGCTTCTAAAAACAACAAAAACCAGATTAAATCAGCAAACAATATAGTAAGAACAATATGTTCAACGACTGAATCTTCCTTTCCCCAGATTAAGTGGCTTTAAGTGGCTGGCGTGATCCAGACTGACAACAGAGAGGCCAGGGTGGGAGGCCACTTTGTTTGGGCTGGTTGTTGGAGTGATGGAGAATGGCTTGAGTTTTCTGAACACGTGAATCCAGAGCCTGGAAAACTAGGGCAGAACTTTGCTCCTTCCAGGGGAAGACAGGACAGGATACAGTCTGATGAAGTTTTGACCCTGTCTAGCCTAAACTGGGGGCCAACTAGCTGAGACTAAGCAGAATGCGGAATTGAGGAGGGGCAATTTTGCAGTTGATTGCTTTGTTATTAACATAAATTATATTGAGGACTTCATTTTTGGACTCTAATTCCTCTATGTGAATTTTATAATGAAAGGAATTAATGTATTCCATTTGGACTTTTTTATGTGTTTTATGTAGATATATTTTGAAACCTGTGGTGAATTATATTGGACAAAATCATGGGCACAGTCTGAAATTAAAAAATAGTAAGTACTATGGAGGCAAAATATATCACAATATTAAGCGCTTATCTCTGGGCAGTAGAGTTATAACTGATTTTTATTATCATGTGTGCTGATTTCTTTTTCTATATCTTTCAAGTTCTTCAATGTGCATACTTTTTCTTACAATACAAGCAAGCAAATAAAATACATTTTAAAAGCTAACGAACCCACAGCTCTGAAACGCATCTATATTCTTCCTATAATAATACACTTGTCATCAGTTAAAGATTGTTCTGCTATTCTGTGCTTAAACTGCACCTATTTGTTCAATGAGGGGTATTATTTGTTGGAAAATTGTTGTATCTATGCTGTGATACAATCTGCAAAGCGTAAGCCTCATAAACTCCCAACCTTTACTTACATTCTCCCTCATCTCATTCCTTCTAAATGGTGTAATGACCTTGCCTCAGTGTTAATTCCTTCATATTGCCAGATTGCTGGATTTACCCAAGACAGGAGAACAAAAGGAGTGAAGAGGAAATAAAGAAACCGTGAAACAATTAAAAAAAAAAAAAAAACTTTAAAAAAGTTACAAACAAGTCTTGTTCTCCTTTAAGAGCCGTTGAATTATCATTTTCCTTTTTATAAAATGCACGGATGGAAAAGCTTCCAATCTCCCAAAACCTGGGGGATTATGCCTATACTAAAGTTGTGACTATATAGGTTCAAATTCTTTCTGTTTTGCTTCCAAGAAGTGCATTTGTACCAGATGACTCAGGCATAACAAAGGTTACCCTAAAAGCTGGTCAATAATTGATATAAAAGAATTTGTGGAATTTTGTTGTTCCCTGATTTTCTTGTTGAATGGGAGAACAAAACAAGCAAAAGGCCTAAAAGCTTTTTGAAATAAATGTTACAACAGGTTCCAACTTTTAAAATCACCACCACCATAATGGTGTGTGTTATAGGACAATGTGCTCCTGTGGTTTGGTCTGTGGCAAAGTTGCCAAAACTCGCCAGCCTGTGGGTTCATTGTTCTTTGCTTAAGAGCACAGAAAGAAGGAAAAGCGTTTTTAAAATTCTCTTGCTTGTTTTCATGGTTGTTTTCCACTCAGAGTGTTCTTTCAACTTGGCTCCAACCCATGCTTGTTTCTAGAAATGGGGTTAGTCCCTTCTCGGGCTTACCGTAAAACAGCACGCAGCACTTGGGCTAGGCCTCTGGGTTGTGATTATGAATGAAGTCCTGCCCGCCTTATGCAGAGCTCTCAGGTATTCTGAGTAATTTCATGTCTTCTATCTCATTTAGACGAGATGCTGAGGATATGCACTATTACCCTTATTTAACAGGTGAGAAAAACTCTGGAGTTCCTATTACTTCTGTAGGCTATTGTAGGTGTGCAGCCCGTTGCCACTGGTTTACCTGAGGGGTAAATAGATGCTGGGTGGAAGAAAACAAGAGTTGCCCGTTTGTAACAGGGAGACTATTTAGGAAATTATTGGACAGATTAGGCAAGAAGTTCCTAGAAGAGTTAAATGTCAAGAAAGGGATGAATAGGAGATATGTGTAAAGGAAGACTTGATGGGATTTGACACTTGATTTGCTATGAGGAGAGCAGTGAGGGAGAAGAAGGCTAAGATGATTCCAAGGGTGGGGGCCTGAACATTTGGGAGGATGGTGATATCATTCACAGAGATAAGAAACGCAGGTGGAGGAACAGGTTTGAGGGCCAGATGAGTTTTGTTTTGGACTTGCTGAGCTTTCAGTACTGGCACTCTAGCTCCGTGGAAAGGTTGACCAGGCAGATGGAAGAGCAGGTCTGTAGGAGGCACAATACCCTGCACACAGTTTCCCCATCAATGTTTATTAAATACGAAATAAACAAAGATGAAACCAGTTTTCATATTAGTGTTCCCACAGTGCTATTGACTGGTTGGGTCCTTGCCGAAGTGAAGCTTGAACATATCCAACTTAAAAATAATTGCTTACCACTTTTGTGCCCTCCCATATGTTTCTCCTTCTAGTTCCTAGCACAAATTTTAAAACAATAATTAAGATTTGGGAGAAAAAAAAGCACCATTTAAACACATGGTCATTCTTGAAAATAATATGGTTAATTACTAGAGAGGGAGGACTTATCAAAAGTGTTTTCAACTATGTGCAGTGACACAGAATTGGCAAGGGTCCTGAACTTAGCCTTTAAGTGAACACATTTCCAGCCTCACTGCACCATCGCTAGTGCAACCCTCTGAGTTTAGAAGGTAGCTTGTATTCCTTTCCTCTGCCCTCAAGTCACAATCCTAGCCTAGGGCTTAAAGATGTCTCCCAAAAAAAAAAAAAGCTCTCTCATTTCAATGTGGAAGGAGTTTGAGACGAAGAAGTCCACTTTCAGACTGTGTTCCACAAAATCATGGCCCTTCCCCCCATCTTTCCCACTATTGTAGTATCTGTGTGTTTATCTCCTGCACCAGTCTGACAGCTTTTCCCTCAGAAGGCAGGCTGAGTATTGCTCATCTTGCCTCTCCTGTATAAGCCCAGGAGTTTCTCAAATGAAGCACACGTGGAATTTACTGTTAAGAAGGATTATTTATCTGGTCAGGTCTGCTATGGGGTCACCATGCTGAATGCTTATCTTGCTTCTGTTTGCCTTGGTCAGGGACAGTGGCCTTGCCAGGGACCTATTAGAAGCTGAGATGATTTACTGGACTGGGCGAAACAATGTCACATATTTTTCCTATAGTAATAGAACCAAAGTCTAGCCACAGTTTGTTTTTCTCAATTGTTTTCTGTTTGAAATATTCTCTGCTTAGTTTCCTGTTAAGCCTTCAAGAGAGTGTTTCTTTTTCACCCCCAACCCTACTCATCCCAGCCAGGTGCCCAAAATATGGCAACACAGGAATCTCTGAGTCACCCTTGCAGAAGTGAAGCTGTATAATAGGATACATTCTTCTCTGACTAATTCGTTCTTCTCAACACATGTTGACTCATTATAAATTATGAGAAGAAATTTAGCAAAAGTCATTGGCTTTAATTGCTTCCTTTGCAAAAGAAAAAAAAAACCTTTATAACCAATTAATTGCACACTTGGTACCAAATAATAACACACCCTTTTCAAGAGCACCTACTGCGAAAAAGGCGCTGGAAAGTGCTTCCTTTGGAAGTCATAAAAATTAAGAAACTAACTAGGGAAAAATCTTCTTAGCATGTTTTTATGGCTGCAAATAAAAGAACTTGGTAAGGTTGAGGGGCCCTTTGAAGAGAAATAGGGAACAGACCTCGATGTAGAAGAAAGTTAAAAAATGAACGTTGAGTTGGGAAGTGCAGAGTGGCAGGAGTTTCTTACTACACGCAAGTGGGATCTGCCTGTTTACTCTCTGGACTCTTTCAGATTGTCGCAGAAGGGAGGCAGTCTCCCTCATCCAAAGGCAAAAAGTCAGGCCGTTCGAGCCTTTTGCTTATATTTTGAATAAACTGTGGTTTTGTTGGGAATTGCTTCTAAGTTAGGGCATGTGGGTCACGGAAACCTTCCCTGAAGATTTACTTGTCCTTTTAAGGTTCAGGTCAAATTTGACTACTTCTACAAATCCCTATTAAATGCCCCCAAATAGTCTTTCTATCTCCCAGGCATTCACATGGTTTTCTGTCTCCAATATCTATCGCTGTGTAACAAAGCATACCACAGCTAAGGGTTTAAAACAACTACCATTTTTTATTGCTCAATATTTTCTGGGTCAGGAAGCCAGGGCTCAGCAGGGATGGCTCATCTCTGCTCTGCATGGTATTGGATAGGGTGGCTCCACTGGAGGTGGAGGATCCAAGAAAGCTTCATCAAGTGCCTGGAGCCTCAGCTGGGGTGGTTAGAATGTTGGGGGGATGGCCAAGTCTCACTCTCCAGAAGGGTAGTTGAATTACTTTTCAGGGAAGCTCAGGGCTCTGACAGAGTGAAAATGGAGGCACTCTGGTCTCTTAAAGCATAGGTGCTGAACTGGCAAAGTATTACTTCCGCTGCATTCTATGGGCCAAAACAAGTCACAGGGCAGCCTAAATTCAAGAACCGGGGAGATAGACTCACCTTATGTCAGAGAGGGTGGCATGCCCAAACAAGGAAGGAAAGAATTGATCTTTGTAGACAATCTGTTACAACGTCTTTTGTACCTTTATGATATCCTTGATCCTGATATTCTCTTACAATTCTTCTGCCTGTCCTATAATAATATAAGCTTTTCAAAAGGCAGAGCCCAGGTAGTATCCATTACTATGTCCTTCCAATAAGGTTGGATAAATCAACAGGTTAGTGTTGCCTGGGGGTATAAGGTGCAGGAAGTTATCTTGGAGAGATCATTGGCTTTGGAATCAGATGATGTGGGTTTGATTCCCCAAACTGGCGTTTTTCTGTGAGTTCTAAATGTGCCACTTACTCTTTCTTACTATTTTCTCAAGTGTAAATTGAGGTGCTAATTCACAGTTCATAGAGTAATGGCTAAGAGTAAACAAGTTATTGCTCATGCCAGGAAGTGCTTGGCACATGCGCGGAGGGTGTTGGTTGGGGGAACGCATCTCAGCCTTCGCTTTGGGTTTAAGTACTCCTCGAATGTTCTCATGTTTTATCCACACATTTGAGGAGAAAAGGTTCCTTTGAAAGTGGTGAAAAGTAGAAGAATAGCTTAAATACGGCCCAGGATATAACCGCGTTAGAAAAAATACTGTAATTTGCACTTAGAGTTGCTGACAAAAGACACTCGTCAGCTCCCAGGCACAAATGCACATGTGGATATCAAATTAAGGGTCCAGTTTTGCCAGTGGTGACTGGAGTCTCCTTGGGCCAATCATTTCCATTGTTCCTTAGGATCACCCATAGCTGACTTACCTTTCAGAAAACTGTCTGTGATTAGTCCATAGACTACCCTGACAAACCAGAACTAGTGGGCACTCACTGAAGAGCAAAGGAAGCAGGTAGGGAGGTGCTTCATTGTAAGGACCTTGACATCACAAAGAGCAGAGGGCCAAGAGCCCTAGCTAAGTCGAATTCAGCCAGTCCATGGCAAAACCATGGACAAACAGCAACCTTTCTTTAATGTAGAAATTCTCAACATTAGCAGTCCCGACTCCCCTTTACAGAGCATGTTTTGTGTTGCCCCTTTTACTCTTCTGAAACTAAATTCATAGATAAACATCAATATACTGTTCTAACTGTACTGTAAAGGAGAATGAAAAGTCATTGATAATCAAAGAATATGTATTTTTATAGGTAAACACTTAGGTACAATTCTATAGAGAATAATGAAGTAGTCAAATGTTTGCACATACTTAAGAATCATAAGTTTGAAATTAAGATATTATCTAACTTGTATCACCCTTTTAAACTTTTTTCCCTACATTTAAAAAATAAGGACTATGTAAAATACATATATGTGGGTATTTACATGTGTAAGAAAATAAACACATAAATCTGTGTAAATTACATTTACAAATGCAAACCAAACAGGTGTGTTATATTTGTGACTCAGCTACTACAAGTAACATCAATGATTTGAATTTCAAAATGGTGAGCAACCCTTGGAAAAGTTCTGAATAAAACTAAATTCTGTGTTTACAGGACAATTTTCTTCTGGAAAGTTCAGTGCATATCATAACCATGCAAAACTATTTCGTGTTCATATAGTAAACCAAGTAAGGAGCTACACTTGGATTATTATAAAGTTTTCCACTTGCACAAATGTCCAGCTTCTGAAATTGAAAAGTCTGTGAATTTTGAAAATTCACTTGAGGCAGAACAACTCTCTGTTGTTTAGGACTAATTGCACATATAGCATCTCTGATATCCACCAAGTGAATGCCATCAAAATCATAGGCTGCAAAATTATTGTGACAAAACAAAGCCTCTGCAAACTTCTCAAAGTGGCCCTAGCACTGCTGTGACTGTTGAAGTTCATCAATTTTGTGCAGTAAGTGTACAAAATGTCTCTTTGGGTGATATTATCACATTGGATTATCACCACAAGAGGTACTATTATTTCTATTTCTTGCAGTTGAGGAAAAAGCCTCAAGAGGTTAAATGACTCACACAGATAGCAAGTAGCGATGTTGACCCATATTTTTTTTGTACGTGGTATTGGATTTTGTCCCCATGCTCACATTTTATGCAAAATGAAAGCTTGTTTGCATCGTTGTGATAATCTTTTCAAAATGTACTGGGCCTGTATTAGAGGCTGCTGAGTCAGGAAGTCGGAAGTTGGGGTCCTGGGGTTTGCTGACTCACGGAACAGGGATGGAGTGTCCCTGTCCAGCTATGACTTCTGGCTTTTGCTCATACCTTTAATCTAGTCCCTTCATTTTTGTCCACCTTTTAGAGAGGGTTGTGACTGCCCTGACTTTCCAGGGCTGGTGTGAGGGGAAAAATGGCTTGATGATTGTAAGATGCCCTGAGCTCATTCATTGAATTACATGAGTTGAAACAGGCTAAGTGCTTGGAACAGTGCTTCATACTCAGAAAGCATATAGAGTTAATTTAATAAGCATTGGCTATTGTTAATGCTGTGGGGGAAATTAGGTTCATGGAGATGGTGGTAGAGGCAGTGGTGACTGGCTTTCTTGTGTGACCAAATTCAGTTCAATATCCTTGATCATCTACTGTCAGTGAGGCTTTCTACTAGGTCCTGCAGGGTATTCTCTGAGTAGGACCATAAATCGTACTGGGGAGAGGAATTGGGGTGAGGAAAAATGAGCACAAATAAAAGATGTAGAAAGAAAGATAAATAAATGTCTTGAGAGGAATAAAGACAGCATTACGGGGCATTAGGACTGCTAGCTTCCAGTAATTGCCGGGATCAAAATGAGAAGAAATCACTTTAATCTGGAAATTTGAAAAAGGGTGAATTACTTGGAAGGATGGCAATTCAATAGTGAAATTGGAGGTGGGGCCGAGAAAGATAAGAATCCCCAACAGGACGTGTGGCAGCAATGTGTGGCTTTGGGGAACAGGTTCCTGGTCCCATTTGGCTAGAGCAGCTGTTCCCAAACCTGCTAAACAGAAGAATCACCTGAAGAACTTTGAAAAATGCATATTCCTGGACACCAGCCCAGAGCTCCTGAATCAGAATCTCTGAGGGTGAGGCTAGAAACTTGTATTCTTTTGTATACTTCTCCAAGAAATTCTCATGATCTGCCTGGTGTGGACCCAAAGTGTGGTCCTCAGGCCAGCATCAGCCGCAGTACCTGGGAGCTTGTCATAAATGCAGGTTCTCAGCCCCACCGCAGACCTCCTAAGTCAGAAGCTCTGGGGATGGGACCCAGCCATTTGTAGGTGATTCTGAAACCCTCACAATTTTGAGAAGCACTGGATTAGAGCAGAATAGAAAGATATACTCATCTGTTGATTTCAATTTCTTGACAATAGGGGGTTAATGAATGAGGAAGTGGCAAGAAAGTAGAGGCAGGAGCTCTCAACTCTACCCTTTACCTTTCTTTCTTTCCCCACCCTTACCTCAGGAATTTTAGTAGTGAAGAGTAGGAAGAGAATAAGGTAGAATTCTTCCTCTCTATTTAAATTATAAGTGACAGTGACAGCATCAACAATGCCAGGCATTTCCAATACATTTTTCTCAAACTCATATAACAACCCGAGAGGTAGATTGATATTATCTCCATTCTACCCACAAGAAAACACTCTGGGAGATTTTAAATAATTTGCCCAAGGTCACACAGGTAATAAGTAGCCAAACTGAGTTTTGAACTTCAGGGTTTCTCACACTGTGCCAAGCTGTGTCTCCTCTGATCTTTTTCTGATTAGGACAGCAGAGCTGGCAGGGGATTTAGAGGCAATGAATGCCAATCTTCTAATTGTACAGCTGAAATCTAAGGCACAGAAGAGTAAAGTGAATCACCCTGAGTCCCTGGGAAGTTGATGGCAGAGTTGGGTTTGGGAACCAGAGAGTGGGTCTGTCTTCCAGCCCAGGCTTCTTTCCAACATGCCACGTCTTGGTCTTGGTTTGTTCTCAAACTGCTGGGACACTTATTACATAATGTTTAAATTTATGTAGGAATGTGACTAATCCACATTTTTCTGGTGTTTGATCAGATGTAGAATATAAATGAGGAAAGTGCTTAATTGAAAAGTTCAAGAAATGGTAGGATTGGGAAGGGCTGTAGAACAAAACAACAGTGAAATGCAGGCTGACGTGAATAGTTTTTAGACTGTTATGGGTATGAACCACAGTTTACTACATCTGCTGAGATCAATTCTATATTACAGCTAAACAATCACAGAGGTATGTGACATTCAAATCTGATCGAGTAGAGTATTTGGTAATTACTAATCTTCCCGACAGATAGCTACATGTGTGCATCACACAAAAGAATTAAATGTTTGTTGTAGTCCTACCTGTCTCCAAACAACTGTCTGCATTGTTCAGCAAGGCAGTGAACAAAGCAATCTGTTCATCATTTCAGGTTTTCTCTCTCTTTTAAAAAAATCATTATTTAAAATTCATTTTTGCTATAGAAAAGATAGCATTGAATAGAACTTCCTTTCTTAAGAAACACCTGTCATTTGAAGAAGCACAAAGAATGAAGATGGAAGGAAAATACATATTTTAGTCATAGCTTTGTGTCCTTTTAATTATAATTATCTCAGTGCTCTGATATAAAAATATAGAACATTTAGCTAAAATAGATGAAACGATGCTGCTGAGGGCTCTTTAATCTAATGTATTAGTATACCTCGCTGATTCTAAATGTTGGACCATAATCACAAAAACTTAAAAGTGTTGTGATCTCTAGGTTGTGATTTTTGACCTGAAATTTTAAAAAGGCTAACAAATTAGAATGATCAGATTACTGAAACAAATTTGTAGCTTCCAAGCTGAAGTCATTACATAGCTATGAAATTCCTGCAATGTGGCTCAACCACATTGATGATTGTAGCTGTCACTCTTGGTTGCCTGTGATTATCTATTCCCAAGTACCACCCCTGGCTCTGCTGTCTTCTTCCAGCGAGAACCTTGTTTTTATTCAGGTATGCGTCCTCCTCAGGATGGCCATGGGACAGAGGGTGGGTCCTAACTGACCCCTACCAGTTGTCTTGGTCCCATTGAGCTTGCCAGTCATTGGCTGAAGGCATGGGCAGATGACAGAATTGTGACCTTTGAAACTGCGAGAGGACTTCTGGGAAAGGCTGCTCTAGCCTGACAAAGAGGCGATGGAAGAGATGGCTCATTTTTTGCCTCTGGTTGTCACGGGCATGAGGGGAGTCAGCCCGAGGTAAGCCATGAGGTGGAGGAAGACAAAGATGAGACAATCAGAACCAGGACCTGACCCTGCTGCACCCGGCGAAACCCTGTCTTTGTATTTCTTGCTTAGTGAGAAACGAGTGGTTCTCAAGCTTGAGAGTCCATCACAATCACCTGAAGGGCTTGTTAAAGCACAGATTGCTGGGCCCCACCCCCAGAGTTTCTGACTTACTCATCTGGGGTGGAGCCTGAGAATTTGCCTTTCCAACAAGTTCCCAGGCGATGCTGATGTGGTGGTCCAGGGATCAAACTTTGGGAAACCCTCATCTAAAAGCCAGCGTTCTACTTGCCATGCATAGGTGGGAAGCACGTGACGATGGAGAGGCCTCCTGCCTTCCAGGAACTCACAAGCCTGATTTGTGTTTACCAGAAAGAAACTTTTGATCCTGCCTGTCCTTTCAATTCAAGATGTCAGTGTTTAAAAACACCCTGATCAAAACCCTGAAGCATAACATATTTCTAGGGTGAAAAGATGGACCTTGGAGTCAGGTAGTCCCGGACTTAAATTAGAGCTCTCAGCAGGAGTTATCTGCCCTTATGAATTACTTGGATTCGCTAAATTTTCTGATTTAGAAATGGAAATTAAGACAATCCAATGGGATTATTGTGAGGATGATGTGAAATAGCATGCAGAACACTTCCCTCATAGCACCTGATATATGGTAGATAGTCCAATTCTCCTTCTTTTCCTAACTTCCTAATAGAAGTTACAACATACAGGGGAAAAAAAAATAGAAAGCCTTCATTATCTAAAACTTTGTTATCTAAAATTACATATTTATAATATTGTCTATGGAAACAAGAGTCTTCACAATACAAAAATATTTACTAATGAACCATGATAATAGTAATACTCCTTCAAATATCCCACCCTGTGAAAGAGTCATGTCTATTTCTACCCATCTATATTGTAAAGCCTAAAATTTCAAGTGCTGCCTTGA